>ML782058.1:871508-888014 GCA_009831015.1 Picea engelmannii | reverse complement strand
AAAAGGAACCCGCTCTGATACCAATTGTTGAAATTACTAAGACAACTGAGAGGGGGGGTGAATCAGTTGTTATTGTGCTTAAACAATTTTAAGTCTATTAATACATTCTTAATCTTTCTTCAAGTGATCATCAAAATTATACAGCATATGGACAACAATAAAAATAATGAGCATCAGTCACACATAAGATATACACAGAGACAGATTTTCACGAGGAAACCCATAAAGGGAGAAAACCTCTTCTTCTTCGAAATGATAGACAGCCTTTTAAGTTCTGTACATCATCTATAATTGAGCACCAACTCAATGTGAGGTTGCTACTTCTGTTTTATAAGCTTCAAATTGTTTGAGAGCACCCACTCTCTTGTTTCTCTAGCACCCACTAGAAGGAAACACCAACTCCCCTAACGTTCCAGCACCAACTTCTAGTTACACAAGCTCCAACCTGTATAACAGAGAACACTTGCTCTCCCTTGCACCACCCTGCCACCCTGGTTTCTCTAGATGCAACCAGAAGGAAGCTGCAACTCCCTATGTTCAAGCACCCACTTGAACCTCTGAGGACAACAGTCCTCCCTAGCACCTCCCAACCACCCTAGAATATAAATGAATGATTGAATAACCAACAAGACAGATAAATTGATTCTTACCACTTCTTCTCTCTTTTGTAAATCTGGTTTGCTTCTAACTATTCTGCAATTCTTCTCTTCCTATGTCTGCAATTCTACTCTGCTTCAAGCTTGTTCTGCAATTCTGCTCTTACTTACGTCTATTCATCATATGTTACTCATCTATGAGTTTTATCTCACACTGCGCATACTATCACCTTCACTTTCTTACAGTTCAACTCATTTTTTTTTTCATACAAAGCAACCAACCACGCACAGTCTCTGTGTCTTCCTTTTATGCCCAATTCCCACTTCAGTTACACCTCGAATCTTCTTGGGAAAAAACGCCTTGGCGACTGAATCGCCAACCGATCAAAAATCATGAATCAATTTTGCTAATTGAATTGTAACTGATTGATTAACTGTGAAGTGCAACAGTAGTCCTCCGATCATGTTCAAATTCACCTGCATCGTTGGATTGAATCCGTAGGGTCTTGCATTTATTTCACCATTTTGAATTTAGTCATTTTGGCATTCCTGTGGTGAAGATTTCAATACTCAACATCGCGAACGTCGAGACTCCGAGATGGAGCTTAGCACCTCTAGCTTCTTCCTCCATCTTCCATCGATGTGCCCAATAGCTGTGACCATGCGCTTATCCATAAATCGCTTTCACGATTTTGCATTTCGTGAATCTGGAGATGAGGCATCTTGACTCTCCAAGTCGCGATCCCCGAAACCCCGAAATGGATATTTTCTAACTCCTTCCCTTCTCGTGACCACCGGCGGTGACCACAGGCTGTGCCAAACGGAACTTCATATTTCGCGAGTTTATAAACTTCATCGAGTCTTATCGACGGTTGAAATCTCCATAGATCCGATGATCTAGATCTTATTGTGATCTCGCATCTCGCGAGTTTCCACACCATGCTCTGTTGACTCCAAGTCAGCGAAATTCCAATCGCTTGCCACTTGTCCTATGATTCGACGGTCCAGATCTGATCTTGATTCAAAGGCTCATATCATATCGCGATTTCGCAAGTCGCGATTTCGGCATTCTCGTGGTGAATGTTCTTGACTCTTCCAACTACCGATCCGCGAAACTCCGAAATGGCGTCGGATCAATGGTCCCAATCAACCCTTGATTTGATGGCTCAGATCATTTCGTGATTTCACATTTCACGATTTCGGCATTCCTGTGGTATTGTTTCTTGCCTCTCCAAGTCGCAATTTGCGAAACCCCGAAATGGCGTGGGATCAACGGTCCCAATCAACCCTTGATCTGACGGCTCAGATCATTTTACGATTTCGCATTTCACAATTTTGGCATTCCTGTGGTATTTCTTCTTGCCTCTCCAAGTCGCAATTCGCGAAACCCCGAAATGGAGTCTTTGACATGCTCTGATCTTCTGCCACGCGTCCCTCTTGGATCAACGGTCAAGATTTTATCGAGACTTCGCAATTCCATGAGCCTTTGTTGTTCCTAATCAACGGTCCATATTTGGCCTCGATCTAACGATTGAGATTATTTCACAATTTTGCATATCGCGAGTTTGAGAGGTGAAAGGCTGGAGCATTTTATACCTTTGACTTTCCAGTCAGCGAAATGTTGATCTGTTTCCACGTGTCCTTCCTGTAGATGGACGGTCCTCCTTATTTCGGGATGTTGTATACTCACTTCTCCTTGCACTTTAATGAACGTGCAGGTTCTCCCTGATCCAACGATGGTCGGAACTTATGCTCAGATCTGACGCCTGAGATCTGTCCCCCTCTTTTGTGCGTTCTTCTTGTCTACAATCAGATCTGACGGTCCTCCTTCTTTCTGGAATTTAAATGGGATCCAACGATCACTGAAGCTTCTCCTCCCGAGCTTAGGCACTGCGTTCGACTCTGTGCTAATTCCTCCTGATCTTACTTTGTCCTTGTTTTGCCTTCGTTGCATACTCTAATCTTGCCATCAGTGACAAGCACATAGTGCCTGTAAAGCATGCCAATCATCCTCTGCACTATCTCTTATGATCTTATCGAGCTTGCTCTGCAGCGTCTTCCCAAAATACTTATGGTGTCTGTCTGTTACATTCTTCCTGTACTCAAGCCATCATCATTGTTGTAATTGCCATCAATGACAAGCATATGCTGCCTGTAGAACATGCCAACATGATTCACTCAATAGAAGCACAAGGAAAAGTCCATTCCAGATTGTATATGGAATGCAGCCAAGAGGAGTTTCTAAATTGAAAGATTCATAACAAAATTAATTCAGGAGTGCTAGTGCAGAAGACTTTGCAGAAGGAATGAAGGAGCTTCACAACCAAGTCAAGGAGCGATTACGGAGTTCAAGTCAAGAATACAAGTGAAGAGAAGATCAACACAGGCAAGAACTTCAATTTGAAGTTGGTGATCTAGTTCTTGCACATTTGAGGAAGGAAAGGTTCCCAAGGGGAACGTATAATAAGTTGAAGATTAAAAAGATTGGACCGTGCAAGGTCGTAAGGAAATTTGGGGCAAATGCATATGAGATTGAATTACCCGATGGGGTCGAAATCTCACCGATATTCAATGTTGCAGATTTGTACCCTTACAGGGCTAAAGAAGCAGGAACAGAGGAGGAACAGAAAGAAATTCAATGGATAAAACAAATGCCTGTAGCTGTAGAGCCACAGATGGAAAGCATAATTGACAAAATGGTTAGCAAAAAGACCAGGAGAAAAGAGTATTTTGAATACTTGGTCAAATGGAAGGGACATCCACTCGCAGATGCCAGTTGGGAGGATGAAGCAACAATTCATAGGCATGGACACACCGTGCAGGAGCTCATGAACAGGAGTTCATGAAAATTTTCAAGAAAGGGAGTATGATGTAGGAGCATCGTAAGCAGCCAGCCAAGTGATCAACGTAAAAGCGGGAGACAACTAGACACGCAAATGGAAATGCACAAATGGGGAAAAGGAGCACGTTTTTATGAACAACGTTTAAATTTTGAATTTGAAGAATTAATGTAATAACTAAGAAAAGGTGTACTTACATTTATATCTTGGAGATATGAACAGATCCGGAGGAGTCACTCCGGTCTATCGGATGTAATAAGCATTTAAGGTTGTTAATGTAGGGTAGGTAGATATGAATGTTAGATTAGACAATTTTTAGAAGCATAGGAGGGAAAACGAATATAGACACCCTCACCCTTGTATCATTGTAATCTTGGGATGATTATTCAGAATTCATAAGCTGTAGAGCTTAAGCAGAGAGCTGTAGAGAAGAACCCATGTACAGGAGCACTTGAGCTACATATGAAGCTTTGATTCAATTTTCATGGTGTTATGATGCTTACTGTTTACACTTGTTGAATGGTATGATTACAGTTGCTTCGTTTCACTGTTATGCTTTTATTTCAATGTTGTAGTGTGTGTGTGATTTCATGTTGAATGTATGAAGTCTGAGAGAGGATAAGAATGAGTTTCAATTGTTTCTCTTCCTGAGGATTCCTGCAAGGAGTGTAGTGAACGTCTGCAAGGTGTGCGTTGACGAGGGTCTGAGGTTATCTCAGAAAGATCAAGAGAGATACCATTGTTCTCATAACAGTTGAAGTGCAGGTAAAGCACAGATTCGTGCAAGGTTTGCGCAGGCCTGTTGAATCCTTGGATCTTATAAATCCATAAGGAAGGTTGAAGGACCACTGTTGCAAAGAGTGCACAGGGTCGGAGACTCAAATAACCAGAGGTTATTTGAAGGTTTTCCACGAGGAGTGCGAGTAGAGATCCTCTTGGGAAGCTTGAAATTATAAGTAAAAGATCAAGAGGGATTTTAGCCTTTGAAGTGCTCAAAGGGAGACGGAGGCCGAAAGCATTCCATAGAAGTTAATTTCAGGAGGGATAATGTGGATTCATTTGGACAGGATTCATTAAGGAGTGCATCTAGTGGTCAGAATTATCCGTGGAGAACTTGCGAAGTCGTGTGGACCGTCGGATCCAGAGGAGCTGCGAGGTGGTTAGGAGTTGGAAAAATCCTCCATCCTGACATCAAGAATCAACGTGAATCGTTGATCGTGGTCTTTCTGAGCTGTCAGATCATTTCGGAGATTCAGGATTCATAAGTTTAGAGTGCAGGACAAAACCCTTGGTCACTCAAACTCTCGGTTCACGAAAGGGATTATCAGCAGTGAATTTTCAGAATTTCGGTAATTCGGGGTTTGGCATACCAGAAACCCTAATGAAAAGGAACCGAGACTCTTAGCATCGAAAATCCTGAAGTCGTGAAATGCGACGTACCTTTGGTGTGAGACATCGACATTTTGGAATATCGGGGTTCGGCATTTCGGAAATCCTGATGACAAGGAGCCGAGGCGCTTTGCACTGAAAACCCCAAAGTCATGAAACACGAAGTGTCATCGGAGTGGAATTTCGACATTTCGGCTTTCCGGGGTCCGGGAAGTAGAGGAGACAAGTTATTTTTGGAATCGAGAGCCTCAAACTCCCGGTTCGTGAAATCCCGAAGAGGGAAAAGAGGAATTCTCGAAAAGTTGAGGGAAGATAGCCGTGGGGCACCAATCGGGTTTCGGAGTTTCGGGACTCAAGAGGTAGAGTTGTATGATCAACGTGACTCCCTAAATCACAAAGAGAGAAATTCCGAAAAGGTGGGCCCCAAGCCTCGGTCAGAAGGTACGTGCGGCGGAAGTTAAAGGAGGGATCAAGCTTCGGCGAAATTCCCGAAAGGCCATCGATCTCGCATTTCATAGGACGTTGAGCCCATTTTGGCATTCCAAAATTTTGGAATTCAGGGAATCATAACGTGAGAGGAATGATCATTGGGTCATCCACTCAAGTCCCGAAAAGTCGAATTTCGTGGCAACAGGTGGTGCGCGTTGGAGCGGTCAACCCTCGTTGACGATTCGTATTTCGGCAATTGTCAAGAGCCATGAAAATACATCGGGAATCTCCAATTCCCGAAACCTGAAGTCCTTTGTGGCTTAGACAAAGGGTTCGATTAACCCTTGGCATGGTTTTAGTGAATATCCCGTGCGGATCTTGGCCCGAGGGCAGGGGGTCTATGCCACCTGCATGCATAGTTTTGCATATGAGAGAAGGAATTTTGCAATATGGTATGTGGAACCATCAGGTTTCCATGAGATAAATGCATCATTAACATATATATAAGCTAGATAAGATATTTGAGTGAGAAATTTGTCAATATTTTCTCCTTTGTCTTCCTCCCCCTGTTTCATGGAAGAGCTCAATTGTTTTTTAGGAAGATGTATTTAGCTTCATAAGTTATAAAAGAAATGGATATATTCAATCATTGTCAGTTGATCAGTGATGCCAGACCCTTTCTGATCCAAGAGGATCTGGGAATGCTCACATAGGTCCAGGAGAATTTAGAATGTCCACAAAGGTCCAGAATGGTTCAATAATTCTCAAAATTTGAATGTCCCAAATTCTCTCTAAAATGACATCAATACGTAGAGTTCATCATCATCTTTCCAATGATGCAAAAGAAAATTCAAACAAAGTTCGTATGCAAAATTTATCAGCGGTTAAATTTCAAGTCAACTAGGTCAAAAGTCAAAGTTAAAGGGGTCAAGATGACATGTGTCACCACTGTAATGGTGACACGTGGCACTATCGTACAATTATACGATGATGATGTGGCCACCTCCCAAGGTGCTACTTATACTGACTGTACGTTGACCAGGGAGATGTGTTGAAAAATCATACAAATTACATGGGCTAATCACAAGTTGACATGTGGCAGTGATAAGCTAATAAGAGGTTTCCATGTGGCAACGTCCCATTGGCTAGTTATGGATGGTGTTTATCAAAATTAGTTGGGATTTTAGAGGATCGAACCTAGGTCTCCTGGCCAACAACACAATGACTTCACCATTATGATCGCCTATTATTTCTTAACCATATGTGGGTGTGATTCTAGTTAAAGTTGTATGGAGGTTTCGTTGATCGGAAAAAGGGTTGAGGGATAATCCCTCGACCCTAGTTTTATGGGTCTTCAATGTAAACATAAATGTAAATCCCATGGGGCTAAACCATATATCCATTGAACTATATATATAGTATGGTTATAAAAAAAGAACATCAATGAGGGAACATCCGCAGGTTTGCACCCGTGACCTTTCCCCTCCTAAATCAATGATTTAACTAATAGACCATGACTCATGGTTTGTTAAAAACAAACCCACCAATTTATATTTAAAGATGAGCATGAATTTCAAAGAATGGTTAAAGAGGTGCGCCCTATTTAATGGGCACACAGACCAAGGATTGATGGTCATTCATTATTGCATAGTTGTGTCTCGGAGTGCATGCCCGAGGGTACATAAGATTTGAGGCTACACCGTAAAGTATGCCGAGAGGTCCCTTGATGGAATTTAAAGAACTTTGTACTCATTTTTGACAATTTTTCGCAAGGAATCCAATGGTGCATTCCATTTATGCATTTGAGCAACATGTAAAAAGGTCATTTTAAAAAACAAGAATTTGAGAATTAATAAAGAAGGTCTCTATTGGAAACAAACCTAGATACGTAGCCCAAATTGGGTGGACTCTCTTATCAAACTTGTGTATTTGATTTCAATATTGTTTTTCATTTCATGCTTAGTTATTTTGCAAGTTATTTATTATTAAAGTATGTATGGTTAGATAAGTATTTCATGTGTAATTGCAATTAGTCAAGAGATCATTATTATTTTGAAGATCAAGTATATGTTTATGTGTATTTAAAACAATAAGAATCTAAGGATTTTTTGGATCAATTTGGTATAAGAGAAAGGTTTGACAAGTGTTTTCAAGTGAATTCTTACAAGAGCCAAACTCAAACTTGGTAAAGGAGAACTTGCAAGTTATAAGTCGGAGATTGAAAGAAGACTTCATAAGCATAAGATGGTTTCAAATGGAAAGGGAGGAGAAGATCCTCCCATGAGTCCAAAATAAATGATAGATACACTTCACTCGATGAGAGAGATAATAGATGCTTTGCAATGAAGAATTTAAAATCCTGTAAGTGGAGAATCTTCAGTAAAAGGAGAAGTAGGAGGTGAAGGTGGTGTACCTTCAAAGCACCCTTCACCATCCTCATCATCACTGTCTTCTTCTAAAGCAAGTGAACATTATTCTCGTCAAAAGAAGTACTCTAAGAAGTTTGATCATAGTATTCCTTTATTAAAGTTGGATGTCAAGTTTGAATTTTCGACCTATGATGGATAATTGAATGCTGAGAAATTGGACAACTGGATCAAGCAAATAGAGGTATATTGCAGGTTCAAAAGATCATGGATGTAAATGCAAGGATAGAGTTAACTTCTCTTCAACTAAGTGGAACAACCTTGATATGGTGGGAGAGTAAGATGCAAGTTGATATTGTTCAAAAGGGTAAATTCATATATTCATGGGATAAGCTTACTAAGGCTATAAGAAAATAATTTTATCCATTGGTTTATACGCAAATGACAATGATATAATGGCAACATCTAAGACAGAGTAAAGGCCAGAATATTTAGGCACATACAAATGAATTCAAAAAGAATGCATTATCATTAGGGATTTCTTTATATACTCATTAAACTCTTATGGAGTATATTAGTGGCATGCACTCGTATCTTCGTCACACTATTTTAATGTTTAACCCTACTAACATTGATAAGGTGTCAGTACAAGCTACACATCTGGAGGCTAGTAAGGGTAATCATGCGAGTGAAGATAACAAGCCATTCAAGTTTGAGAAACTAAAAGGTAAATGGAAGAGTAAGAAATAAGCTACAGTAAAGCAAGTTGAGGAAAGACCTACATGTTCCCACTATAAGAAAAAGGGACATGAGGAATCATAGTGTTGGAAATTGCATCCTAAATTACGACCAAAGAAAAATTTCAAGGATAAAGGGAAGCAAAAGACTATTGCATCATCTCATCAGGATCTGGGTTTGGATTCCGGAGATGAATCTAAGATCATGGAAATAGGAAGAAAAGGTATATCAGCTATCAATTCTAATTCTTCAGATCAATCCGCCAAATTAGAAAATGATATTGATCAAAAGAAAAGAAGTGAGCTTTTTCATGTCAAAGTTATAATCAAGCATACAAAGTTAGATACTTTATTTGCATGTGGATCTCAAGTTAACTTCATATATGAAGCAATTATTAAGAAGTTGGGTTTAAATATGACACCTCACAAAAATCCTTATCCATTAGGATGGGTATGTGAAGATTCTAAGTTGAAAGTAACGAAACAATGTAAGATTGGATTTTCAATTACAACTAAGTTCTTTGACGAGGTTGAGTTAGATTTTGTGCCTCCTGACATTTGCAGCATTGTATTGGGTAGTCCATATATATTTGATATGACATTCATATTATACCATGAAGAGAATAAATATCATCTTTTCGAGGATGGGGTTGAAAATATTGTCAAAGCTCATTGTATCAAGACTAATTTTTCTTTAGTAAGCACAGGGAAAATCAAGAGGCTCATGAGCGCAAGTAAATCTTTTGTTCTCATAATAGTGAAACAGAAAGAAGAAGATATAATAGATGATTTATCAAGTTGTGATTCATATCATAAACATGAGATGGTAAAAATCATATCTAACTATGATGATTTGTTTTAGGAACCTATAGGGATTCCTCATAAGAGTGAGGTTGAACATGAAATATATTTTCAGCAGGATGCTCCTCTTCCAAACATTGGAATTTACAGGTCATCAATGATCGAGAGTTCATAAATTAAGAAGAAATTTCAAGAGTTTCTCAATAAAGGAATCATCAAGCCAATCTCCTCTCCATGCAGTTCTCCTATTGTATTATTTCCGAAGAAACATGGCACGTGGAGGATGTGTATTGACTTTCAATACTTGAATAAGATTACGGTAAAGAACTATTATCCTCCTCCCATAATTGATGACTTATTAGATCAGTTAAAGAATGTTGTGTATTTCACTAAGTTGGATTTGAGAAGTGGTTACCATCAGATCAAAATTGCAAAAGGTGACATATGGAAAACTTCATTCAAGACCAAGAAAGGATTGTTCGAATGGTTAGTTATGCCATTTGGGTTATGCAATGCACCAACAAAATTTATGAGGATAATGAATGATGTATGCATACCCTACATAGATGATTTTGTTATTATCTATTTAGATGATATATTGATCTTTAGTCGAAGATGGGAAGATCATATAAAGCATGTCAAGACAATCTTATAACTCTTGAAGAACAAGAAACTATATGCAAAGTTATCTAAATGTGAATTTGGTAAAACTTCTCTGGTATATTTGGGATACATTGTAGGAAATGGTCAGCTAAAGATAGATCTTGCAAAAGTAGAAGTCATTATGAAATGGACCAAGCCAACTATTGTCATAGAAGTTAGGAGCTTCTTAGGAGAAGTACAATAGTGGATGAAGTTCATTGCTAATTTTTCATACATAGCAGCTCCTCTACATGCATTAACAAGTGTTAAGCAAGTTTTTCAATGGGGAGGAAAGTAGTAGAAATCCTTCGAGACATTGAAGGAAAAGATAATAACCACATCAGTTTTGGCACTGTCAGATTTACAATAACCATTTGAGATTCAAACCAATCTAAGCGGATATGCCATGGGAGAAGTCTTGATGCAACGAGGTAAACTTGTGTGTTATCATTCTAAAACTTTTACTCGGTCTATGATTAACTATCCAACATATGATAAGGAATTGTGTGCATTGGTACAAAGTGTAAATAAATGGAAGCATTACTTAATGGGAAAGGAGACAATTATTCATACAGATCATCAACCATTATAGTATTTTCAATCACAGACCAAGCTACAACAATCGCGACACTTCAGATGGATGAGTTTTTTACAGCAATTTCATTTGGTAATAAAGTATAAGAAAGGTATTCATAACAAGGTTGCAGATATGTTGTCAAGACTAGTGATTCATCGACAATAATCAGGTATAATCCTCTAGCTCATGATTTTTTTGCAGAACAATATACTAATGATGATGATTTTAAATATGTATACGATGCATTAACTTGTGTCAATCAACAGTCATATTATTATATGCATGGACGTTTCTTATATCATCTTGAAAATATTTGTATACCCATAGATGAAAGAGTAAATTTAATAAGAGAAAATCATGCATCTCTCATTTATGGTCATTTCGGGGTTGGTAAGACAGTTGCACAATTACAAAGATATTGTTATTGGCATTGATTGAATGAAACTGTTTCCAAGTATATCAAAGGGTGTGTTATGTGTGCCACAAGTAATCCTAGCAACAGAAAGTTGGGGTTATATACACCACTTAAAGTACCTTCTCAGCCATGGGAAAGTATATCCATGGACTTTGTAGGGGTGTTTTTTATGTCTAGGATAGGTCATGATTATCTATATGTTTTTGTGGATAGATTCAACAAGATGTGTATTTTGATGCCATGCAAGAAACATGTCACAACTGAACAGACAACACAGATGTTATTTACTAATGTATGGGTTCATTTTGTACTTCCTACATATATTATATCAGATCGAGACTCTCTCTTTTTGGGAAATTTTTGGTCTCATTTATGAGAACTCATGGACACTAAGTTGAAGAAGAGCACAACTTTTCATCCACAGACAGATGGACAGGCAGAGGTGGTAAACATAACAGTGGTACATCTACTTCAAGGATACTGTAGCAAGCATCCTAAGTTATGGGATGAGTAGTTTCCTTATGTAAAACATGCCTATAACCATGCCATGCATTCTTCTACTTAGAAAAATCCTTTTGAGGTATGTTTGAGGTACTTGCCTAAATCACCTTTTGAATTTTCCTTTTGAGAATCAAGTAAAGAAGATGGACAAGATGATACAAATAAATCTCACAGGTTCATTCAAAAGATTCAATGGGTACATCAAGCAGTACATGAACAATTAGAGAAAATCCAAGACAAGTACAAGGTAAGGCATGGAAAACATCGGGTTGATCATGAATTTGAAGTTGATGATCAAGTATGGTTACATATCAGCAAGGATAGAATGAAAGGTTAAGGTAAAAATATAAGGCCAATACGATATGGTCCATTCAATATCTTGGAGAAGATTGGTACCAATTCCTTTAGTTTAGATCTACCAACCTACATGCAAATGTATTCAGTGGTTAATGTTGATAATTTGAAGCTTTATGAGCCTCCTATGATTATAGATGAAGATGAAAGTATTCAAGTTCCAACAGTTGATGATTTTTCTCCAGAATATTTGGAAGAGCTACAGGAATATGTTATTCTTGACAGAATAATCGTGACTTCACAACGAGGTGATGTGGAATATCTTTGAATTGGTCTTAAAGGAATAAAACCAAGTAAACCAAAGTGGATCGAGATTAGAAGGGTGAGGGAACTCTACTCTCACCTAGTTGTTGAGAAATAAAATATTTTTGTGGTTCAAAAGGCTTCCAATGTGGAGGAATGACCCAGGAGGATCCGAGAATTCTCACATAGTTCTAGGAGGATATGGAACATCCAAAGAGGTCCAGAATGGTTCAATAATTCTCAAAATTCAACCATCTCAAATTCTCTCAAAAATTACATCAATGTGTAGATATCGTCGTCATCTTTGCAATGATGCCAACGAAAAGTCAATCAGATTTCATATGAAAAAGTTATGAGAGGTCAAATTTCAAGTCAACTAGGTCAAAATTCAAAGTCAAAGGGATCAAGGTGACACATGTTACCACTACAAGGGTGACACATGTCATGATGATCGTACAATCATATGATGATGACATGGCCACACCCACAAGGTTCCATGTGGAGTGATCGTATGCTGACTCGGAAGATGTGTTGGAATATTGTACAAATTACATGGGCTAATAATAGGTTGACACGTGGTAGTGATAAGCCAATAAGAGGTTGCCACGTGGTAGCCTTCCATTGGCTAGTTATGGATGGTGTTTATCAAAATTAGTTGGGAGTCCAGAGGATTGAACCCGAGTCTCCTGGAAAACAACACAACAACTTCACCACTATGCCCTTCAGTTAGTTCTTAATCATATATGGGTGTGATTCTATTTAAAGTTGTATGGAGGTTTTGTCAACTAGAAAAAGGTTCGAGGGTCAATCCCTCGACCATAGTTTTATGGGTATTCAACGTAACCATAACTGTAAAACCCGCAAGGCTAAACCATATATCTGTTGAACCATATATCCGTTGAACTATATATACAATATGGTTATAACAAAAGAGCATCTATGGGGGAAGGTCCACGGTTTTGAACTGGTGACCTTTCCCCCCCCTAACTCAATGATTTAACCAATAGACCATGACTCATGTTTTGTTAAAACAAACCCACCAATTTGTATTTAAAGCTGACCACAAATTTCATAGAATGGTTAAAGGGGCACTCCCTATTTAATGGGAGCGCGGACTGCGGATTGATGGACATTCATTATTGCATATTTGTGTCTTGAAGTGTGTTCCCAAGGGTACATAGGCTTTGAGGCTACACCATAAAGCATGTTGAGAGGTCCCTTGATGGAATTTCAAGAACTTTATACACATTTTTCATGATTTTTTGCAAGGAATACAACGATGCATTGCATTTCTACATTTGAGAAACATGTAAAAAGGTCAGTGTAAAACACAATAATTTGAGCATTAATAAAGAAGGTCTCTATTGGAAGCGAAACTAGAGACATATCCCAAATTGGGTGGACTATGTTATCAAACTTCTGTATGTGATTTCAATATTGTTGTTCATTTCATGCTTAGTTATTTTGCAAGTTATTTTTCATTAAAGTGTGTATGGTTAGATAAGTTTTTCACATGTAATTACAATTAGTCAAGTGATCATTATTATTTCGAAGATCAAGTAGATGTTTATGTGTATTTAAAATAATAAGCATCTAAGGATTTTTCGAATCACTTTATTTCCAAGCATTTCATTGTTTTGTCCTTAATTTATCTTCAAAAAAAAATTGGTTTCTAAGAAAAAAGAGACTCATAAAAATGTCAATTTTTTTTATCTATTTGACAAGGGAACAAAATTAACTTAGTAAAAAAACAATGATTAGAACTAAGAATCACATGGTCTCTGGAAAATATTTGTTGTAGTTCTCAAAATTTGCAAAATCAAGACCATGGAAAAAACACGAGTTTGGTTGATCCCTGCAAACAAAACTAAAGTAATTTTCATGTTCACACTAGGGTTTAAGTAGAATCTACTAGCCAAGGTTAAGATAGATTCTTCTAAAATCAACTAGTAGAAAAATATTTATATTCTCTACTACCTCTTTCTTGTTATACATATAGTTCACACCTCTTTTTATGCATGTGTGTTGTAAGATAGGCCAACTTGAAGTATTTTAAAAAATAATTACTTTTACATTGAACTAGTGTTCTAGGGAATTTAGATACGGGTTACTCATATCCCTCAACAAAGGATTGGCACTTTATTGATAGAGTAGAGGAAAATATTAGTCTTGTTTCCTTATATAAGACTAATGAAAATATCAAAATATTCAAAAGAAGGATAGAGAAATACCTATGAATATATGTTAGGTCCTTTGGTTTGGTTGTCAAACAAGAGGAAGAGCTTTCAACATCAAAAATCCTTGGACATCTTTACACATGCAAACAACAACACCTTTACTCTTTGTTTGGAGAATTATATTCTACAAATTGAATTAAAATTGCATACAAATATTTTAAATATTGCAAACCATTGTAGACAAAAAATGCAAACTATGCTCGTGTATATACAATGCAAGGGTGAATATCTCAAAATGGCACTGAGTGCAAATTGCAATACATATTAGAAACAAAGTACATATATATCCGATTTTTAAAACATTAATGCTTCTACCTTAGATAAAGTTTCCTAACTGGACCTCATCTAGCATTTATTAAGTTTTATTAGATATGCTTGGGTGTGTCTTCCAAAAGGATATTGGTTGGGAAGAGTATTGTGACAATTTCTTGTGTAATATGAAGTTATATTTCATAAAAAATGTGGTAATGGGACAACACACTAGTCAAAAGAGATCACAACCTGATAGAGATATAGGTCTCATCACCAAGACAAAATTCCATTTGGGAATGAGTGGAAAAAACACCTAGTCACCAACAACATTCCATGTTACAATCAATGCTGAGATATGTCATTCGTGGCAGTTTTACGAGTATTCTTGGAATTTTTCTATCGTCCATATACGTAATGCTTGTTTTATTTGAAAATGTTCATCTCTATAATACCCTTTTATATATCATCATTATCTTTAACAATTTGGTATCTACAATATTTTGTAAAGTAGAAAATTCAATGTGTAGCCAATCTTGGGTAACTTTTAGTAGAGTCTACACACTATATCTTCCATTCTTTACTGTCGTGATTACATGTTGATTTTTGGGTTTTGAGAATTTAAAGATGGGAATGGGGAGAGGAAGTGTTAGATCATTAACTAGTTATCCAAAGTTAGGAATGACATAACTGACTTAACTAACATAACCAACTTTTCGAATTTAACCAGCAGGTGGACTGAGTTTTTCATGTTAGCTGATGGGTTTATTATGTTGGGTTACTTGGTAATGCTAGTTGAGTCAGATATGAAATGAATCGTGTAACTGAGTTGACACATGAATGTAGTGAAGGAAACAGTGAGTCATGTATGCTCAAACTCATGGATACAAAGTATATACAATCAATAGGAGTATATTGATATACAAAGAACATTGGTTCCAATGATAGTAGTAGCTCAAACTCTAGTCAAGAAGGTGGAAGAAACTTTTGCAGGTTGGGATGGTGAGTAAGAAAGTTATAGAGAGACATTGATTATTAGTAGGAAAATAATATTGTCAACTACCTTATGAGTTATGGAAGAAGAAACATTCTATGTTTATACAAATACATTAAGGTTCTTAGAAACTCTACCTGGGGACAATTTCAAGTGGATTATGGTAAATTTAAAATGGAGAAGAATTCCAATCTTCTGGGTATATAGAAACTAAGAAAGGTTAAATACATGTGGACATTGACAATGTTGGTAAGTAGAAGATATTTAGAAAAGGAAGATTGTCAACTAACTTATAAGTTATGGCAGAAGAAACAATTTATCTTTATACAAACCGCATTAAGGTTCTTAGAAACTCAGAAAAATTTAGAAACTTTGCCTGGGGACAATTTTAAGTGAATTATGGTAAATTTACAATGGAGAAGAATCGAAATCTTCTGGGTATATAGAAACTAAGAAAGCTTAAAGATATGAGGACATTGACAATGTTGGTAAGTCGAAGCTATTTAAACTTAAAGTGCTATACCAATTGATAATTTTGAAGAAGAATTCTATAGCATGGTGTATTCTTTGATGTTCTTCGAATTTGGTCACCTTTTGTTAATGGAAAAATTTGCCACCATCTTGTTACTTGATGAGAATAGGAATTAAGTTGTTGATGGAGAGTCATTAAAAATTGAATGCATACAAAAGAGAATCAGTGCTTTTCGAGAGTCTATTAAATTGATAAGTCAAAAAAATTATATTTGTTTAGTGCAGGAGAACAGGGACAAGTGGAAGTAGACTCGAGAGAGGGAGTCAATAAGAAGAGTGTAGATGAACTTAGTGACTTATAGGGAGGAACAAATTAATTAGCTCCTGGAAGAACATTGTTTCGATAGAAAGAAAGAAACTACATGACCAACTAGGCATCACATGACCCATTATTCCTTAAAAATATTGTCCAACACAATAAATCACCCCATGGAATTTGGATGTCCCTTTGTAATATATATTTCATCCTATAGGCTATTGACAGATTTTGGTCACTTGGACATTTTATAAATTATTTATTTCAACTACATCCTGATCTTAGTATGGAGATCATGGTATTCAACCCATGTTATGTATACTTTAGTGTTTTTTTTTTTTTTTTTTTT
>ML782058.1:841577-871463 GCA_009831015.1 Picea engelmannii | reverse complement strand
CATGTTGAAATCAAAAAACAAATCCACAACAAATACGTATTAATATTAGATAAACAATTTTTTTCTTACTACTTTTTTTTGGCATTATACTTATTTATACTCAAAACCATTTCCATAGTTGTCTTTTGGTTCTCTCTTGTTTTTGAATGTTTCTCTAGTCCTTCAATAGTATAGTAGTCGATTTGACATATTTGACACCACCCAGTGCTTCGTGGTTTCCTCTTCCTTCTTAGTTCCATAGGATCAATAGCATTTGGAATTTGACCCTGCTTATCACCAAAATTAAACAAAGATAGTAATGAAAACATGAACACGTAGGTACAATTCCCAACAAATAAATAACAGAGTGTGCTCCAAAAAATAACACATAAATTTGTCATAACAAACTCAAATTATTACCATTTGGTGAAATCCACCTTCACTGATAAATCCTTGCATAAGAACACTGGCACCAAAGTTGGCACCTGGCTCACCAATCATCATGTGATTAGCTAATGGCCTAGGTGCACCTAGGGTTGGACTAGAGGAATGAAAAGGAAACATCCTGTTTCCAACACCCATTGGATGTTTTCTGGGCTGGAAAGTATTATGCACTGTGATAAAATGCAATCCAAAAGATTTATTTCTTTGTTCATCAAAGCCAAGTGGATTTCAACTAAAATCCTCTATAGGGTATGAAAGGAAAGAAGGTCCTCCAACTATAAATCCAAAACCTATTGTTGGACCACCCATTGGAAATGAGCCAAGTGACTGGTACATAGGAAATAGCTTTGAAGGACCACCAATGAGAATTCTTGTTGAACTAAAAGGATATTTAGAGTTGGCATCTGGAAAAAAACCATGGGGACCCATTTCAAGAGGCCTTGATGTAGGAGTAATTTGATATAACTTTCATGTGGGTGTTAGATGACTCTTCTGATGGTGTGTTGAAGGAAACAAATCATCAACATTCAATGGTAACTAACCATCAAATTGTCGAGGCTTATATTTTCTTGAATTCTCCTGAAATTACTTCCTATCTGCAACTTGTTTGCTAGATTATTGATGCATAGACTGAAAGCCACCTTGTTCACCTATTATTGGAGGAAATGAAGGAGCTCACATTTCTATGAAGAAGATTGCATTCCTATGAGGAAATGAAGAATCCTGCATTTATAAGTATGATGTGACTTGTTTCTACGGAAACCTTAAGTTTATTAACACAACTTTGTATTTTATCTAACTTGTATATGGTAGAATTGATCACGTTGAATCAGATGGAAATTCCTAAGGAATCTCAGCTCTAATCTTCTTTCACCACTAATTATTATAATAGTAAGTAGTTAGTGGAGAATGGTTAGCATTAAAATTTCCTATTTTGTTATAGGATTGGGGCACCACGTGTCTAAGGTTCTGAACTTCCTCAAACCACCTTGAACCTCATTCCATTTTTGGAAATTTGGTCATGCAAAAGTTGGGGGAAACTCAACATACAATCAAGGATTAAAGGATATTGTTGGGAATTTTAGAAGTGTTGGAAAAGTTGTAGTTGAAGGATAGGGTTTCTCTAAATCCCTCAGGGCCATATTATTTTTTCATATCAATATCTAGTACAAATAGAAAAGCTAATCTTCATGATAATTGTATGTGAGACACAACCATCAAAGGGGTGTTATGTTCTTAATAATGGATCTAATGCTTGTAAGCATGGAAGTTGTATAGAGTTCAATATCTTTTAATTATCATTGATATTACATGTAATCTTCATCCTAGCTCATACAAAGGAAATTTTATGTCTATGTGTTTTGTACATAAATTAATTAAAAAAAACTTGTTTATGTATAGATTTGGAAGAAGCCTCGTCATTGAGTTTAATGTAACTAACTAACGCATGAAATAAATACTACACGGTGCAAATAACTAATGTAACTAGCATTGTAACTATATAATGATGCGAGAGAAGTAAATTATTCGTACCTTGTTGGAAATGCGTTGTGGATCATGGAGGTGACAGCCCTTCAAACCTACATTGATCAAAGACAATAATAGGTTAAATGATTGAATAATAACTAAACATATATGAGCTTGTATTTGAAAAATATAATTAAATGTTATATAACTAAATAATAAGTAAACATGTACGATTCTCTAGAAATACTAAAGGAAATACCTCATGAGTGAGCTCCTCTTGGTTTTGAGAATAATTTTTTCTCTACCAAATGGGACCAACCACATGAAGGTGGAAGCTCGTTTGGCCCCTCCCCCCCTTTCATCACTCTCAATTCCCCATACCCAATCATGCATAACAAGTAGAAAAACAAGAATTAAAGGTAAATGAAAGAAAGAAGGTACATGCATACATAACATATAAGGTTCACACACAACTAGCCAAAAAACAATTGTACAGTCAATAATTTATATTAATAAAATTTTATTTGAAAATATGTATAGTCACTTCTCTTTTTGTTTCTTATTTTTTATAAAATTCATGAGTGTATCATCATCACATTCATCTCAATCATGACCTTCATCTATTGGGTATTGTTCTACTACTAGAAGGCAATGGGTCATCTAAAGAATTCCACTACTTCTAGTAGCAATATGTGGACGTTGATGCACTACAGAGGAATCCACTACAATAACAAAAAACATTAAAAGGACATGGTTAGTTATTATTCATAGAAGTGTTTCATTAGTATGAATATCATTACTATTTTTTTTACTTGGAGGAGTAGTGGACACCATTGGTTGGATTGTCATCAGTTCCACTCCTCTCTGAGCACCCTCATCTACATGCTCTGTCATTGAAAAAACAAAGTTATAAGTAGACCATCTGAAGGAAATATTTATAATTGTCATATTATACATTTTATTTTAAAGATACACATATTGTGATGGGTTTGCGAACCACTAGTATCATGGGGTTGTTTTCCACCATATTCAAATGAACCAATGTTGTTTTTCTGCTTAAAACAAATAGACACATAATTAATTGATGGGTTAAATCAATCATCGATATATTTAACAAGTAATCAACAACTACAATCTTGTCATTTTATTTACCAACTCATTCAAAGGGTCAGATTGTGTTTGTGATCCCTTCCTTTGTCGATTTTCCACCACAACTTGAAAGCCAAGCTTGAAGTTGATCATCAAGTCTTCTTTGGTGGTGGCAGTGTTGAATGTATCCCCCTGCATTGCATGGCATAAGATAACGATTTTTTCTTACTGAATGCAATTAGATAAAATTTGCATGATGATATGTATAATATGAATAAATTATTTGGTATCCACAATTTGAGATTTTAATATAAAGTAACCACCTTAGCCAAGTTTGTGTTGCCCATGTTTTTCTAGTCTTTCCTTGGTTGCTTTTGATGTTTCTGGGAGCCTACAAAAATTTTCAAGTACGTTATAGGATATCACGAATTTTTATGTAGAACTAAACAAAATTCATCATATTCAATTCAAAATATCATATATTACCTTCCAGGGCCAAGTGGTGTCTTCCCTTCATTTCTCAATGCACTCTCTTTTACGTCCTCCTGTATATTCTTCCAATCCCTCTCAAGAATGGCCAAAGGACGATCATACTTAAAGTTATTTTTCAATTGAAACCTATATTGATCTCTGACATATTTCAAATATGTGTCGGCCCTCAAGGTGATTTTGGACTTGTTGAATAAATCACCAAACAGGCTGACCATATGGTCTATAAGATTCTTTTTCAAATCTTTATTCCGGGAATTCCATTGTGTGTAAATGGTGGGCCCGAAGATATCTAGAGCCTTGTCATGCAAGGTCCTGTAGAAAATATTGTGTCCTGAAAAATGATATGATAATCAGATTAAAATAATATGAAATATGGAGGTTTCAATCAAATGGTAGGAACTATTTAACATATTCAAAAATACCTAGGATTTTTTGTATCTTCAAGGACACCAAGTTTTCATCCACCAAATAGTTGATCGAGAGTGTTCTCTAGATTTAAGCATGTGTTTCCCTAGGATAACAATGTTGTGGCTAGACAAAACTAATATCCTCATGAGATTTACCATGTAAGCCCTCACGTGCATGGTCTAGCATGTGTGGTGGGGGCGTCTCATGGGATCAAGGAGTTTCAGTCCCCTGAGCCACATATGGAGAGAAAAATAGCCTCACAGGTATGTTTCTCATGCTAGGACATTGTGGGGTTTGTGCATCACTGCCACCAACAATGTCCCCATGACCAAGTTGTCCCATCGGATCCAAAATTTCGTATAGAAATAAAATGTTAGAGTATTGTTCATATACAAGTATCATATTTTTTTTTATAAATCAATATATGTCAGAAATAGTTTTTTTTTAAATTGCACTTACCCCATATTTTTCTATATCCCTCCTTAAAATTTTCATCCTTTCTTTTCCCTCCTCCATAAGTGGCTTAGACCTCGCCAATTCAATTTATTCCTTATTTTCATTTCTCAAGGCCTTTCGAATTGTTTCCTTCAGTTTGATGGAATCATATATTTCATTACACACATCATTGTGCTCTAATGGTGTGTTCATCTAAATAAAAAAATAAACATGTTAATTCAATTATTGTCAGCAAGAATTGATATGAAAATCATTTTTATGCCTGCTGCGAGATAGACGGTGCCTTCCCACAATCACCCTGCCACATTATCATATGCATGGCAATTTAGAATGTTAGAAAATAATCTAAGAAGCATGAGCTATTAAAATGTATGTTAAATATATAAAAAGGAAAACATTAATTATAGTTTTGGTATACTGGTAGAACATATTTACCTCCATAATAGAAGTGCTTCCATTCATTCTATTCAAATCGTAATTGATCAACAACTCTTCCCCTGTAGCTATTTTTTTCACTGCACATATAAATATTTGATTTCCTTCATGCCCCTCAAATATACAATTGGTTTTCTTTATTGTTTTCTCGAGTATTGTACTATTAATAATCCCTGAAATATTGTTTGATTCCTTTGGCCTTCCATCAATATACATTGTCTCTCCTTTATTGTGATCATTGTATTTTAGTTGTACATGCTTTGCAATGACTGCATATCTCCACATACTTGGCATATATTAGACCAACCTCAACCAATCTCCATATGTGTATCATGGTCTGAAATACTCCATCAACTCAACAAGTCCTCCATCTTTCACCTTTATGCCATCCATGGATAATAGAACTAGACCATGTATGGATGATGGATCAATGCAATAAATCCTCTCATTGACATAGAAGTCAGTGTCCAACTGAGGAAGTTCATTGGGTACCCATGGTATCACTAGATGTTCTTACCTCAAAGGAATCTCGACATCACCTATTTTCTCATCGTCATAAGAACATAAACCTCCTTCACCAAGAAATAATTCCATGTTCCTATAGAATTTTCTTCTGACCTTTTTACCTCTAGTTGATCTCACCCTGTTATGTGTTGGACGTAACATGTTCCCCCCTCCCTTTATAAATTTTCTCGCTCGAGGATTATAGGTTCGATAGGTTCCTTTTTTGTTGTACCTACACTCCATCAAATGAAAAAATGTAGTTAGCACCAATATGATTGAATTTATCATTATTGTCAAAAGTTTTTGTCAAATTTTGACCCCATATGTAGTAGTGAACTAGCCAAGTATGATGTTTTAGTAACCTTTTAGAAGGAGAGTAAGTTCTATTAGTTTGAAATATCCAAAGAAAATATATTTCTACAACCTAAGTTAATAGCTACTTCTAATCCTAAAGTCAAAGCTTCAAATTCAATAATATTATTTGTACAAGGAAAGTTTATACAATAAGAAAAATGGTATAGTTTTCCTAATGGAAACCACATCCTTCACCCGAATAGACATCGTAAAAGTTCATGTGTCAAGCATGATCATAATAATCACATATGAACATTTGGATTGACATGATTCATATGTATTTCTTTGATGAAGATGTAATAAGTGTCAAAATAGGACTTAGATGGAATAATGTTTCATGCTAAAGGTGGGGCTTGTAAGTTGCACTCGTAAGTAAGTATATGAGGTGGTAATCTCCACTGGTGGTTCTTGAAAGGAAAAATGAATCTTTGAGAAGGCCTCTTTGGTTGTATCGAATATCATGATAATGGTTTTACCAATATTGACTATCAATTGTTGAAGATCATAGAATTAGGACAAAGAGTTAAGTTGTCTTTGTACACCCTCTAGAGTGGAGATCAACAATACCACATAATTTTGAGATAAAAGGAATGAAACCAAGATCCAGTGAAGAAGGAAACTATCATTGCCTCAAGTAAAATCATCAACGAATTGGTTGAAGCTCATCAATGTAGAACCCAAAGAGGGTTAGGGAGAGAGGATGCCCCTATTTGACACCAACAATGCTCCCAATATTTTGAGAAATCCCATAAGATGTTTATAAAAAATACACCATTGTCTCAGAAAATTGCATCACAGCATAAACAAGAAGGTACATTCAGGGAACAAATATGCTCAATGAATAAGTGTCTAGGAATAATGTCAAATTCCTTCCAAAAATCAAAGAAGCAACAATAGACCTTTGAGGATCTCTATCTAGCCTTCTCGATAATTGTTGGACACACCGACCACTTTATCCACAAATAGTAAACTCTCCACTTCTATTTGCAACTAATTTATTTGTAATTATTTTCTTGTTGCAACCACTTAACCCATGAATGACCACTTTGACTGGTCAACTTCTTCTAGGATATTCTAGAATAATTTGACTTATTTGACCTTCTAGGGGCTGCTAGATAACTCATGAGGGTTCTCCAACTTCACATGGCCATAACTCTCTAACCGTGAGGAGTTATGTGACGTTCCACATATCACCGGAAATGGTATGACATATACTATCCATATGGAATAGTTTATGTTTCAAATTCATTGATATTCATTACATTATTCATCAATCAAACTTGGGTTCCCTAACCACACTACTAGGATACTCAACCACCTAACCATTTGGACTTCACAAAGTGTCTTCCCCTGAGGGATTTCACCATAAGGGGACCACTTTGAGAACTTTATCCAAGAGAATCTTTCAATGAGGGATTTCACCATAAGGGGACCACTTTGTAGTTTATCCATTTGGTTATTCCTATCAACCATGACATGACATCAATGATACAACTCCCTTTAATATCAACACGTCATTACGATACCACTTGACATCAACCATTTTTACAACAATTACATCAATGACCATATAACCAATAATCAATATATAAATGATACAAACACATTACTATGAAAATACTTGAAATCAATCCTTTGACATCAATGAAAACATAGTACAATAATCTCCCCCTTTGGCATTGATGGCAACACCAATCATTGATCAAACACTTGGACATGGGAATGCTCATGCTCCCTTTGTGATCATCTCCCCTTATCAATGTTCATCTTGCCACATGAATATGACTATCTCTCCCCCTTTGACATCAATGGAAAAGGGCAGTTCTCTCATTGGGGCTGCTCCCCCTTCCTGAACTCTCCTTGGGGATTCTCCCTCTGTCTGCATGCCTTTGAGATTCCTATGAATAATCTCTCCCCCTTTGGACAAGGGATATCACTATGATGCAATGTTTATGGCATGGATTCCAATCATATCTCCTCCTGGAATCATATTGTTGCAACCAATCATGGGAACAAGAATAACTCCCCATGTGGGTATGTCTCCCCCTATCTTCTCTGCAAGATGAACAATATGTTATCACTGCAATCTGCTTTTGTTGCAAATTCTACTGTTCAACCACATAGATAAACTAATCAAGAATTATATTCTCTTAATATGATGATCCTTGGACCCATCCATGCATTAAACTCGTGCCATATCATACATCATGAAGCAAAAGATATGTCAACAATGAATAGATAATCATGAACAAAACATCAACCATGTACATATTGTGCCATACTGTGTGCCAACCATGCACTACACCCATGTACATCAATACATCAATACCATACAATATACCATAAGATATCATCAATGGAGTGTATCAACCATATGCCAAGAACATGCGCCAATTGTGTACCAACCATATGCCTCTACCAACATGCCAACCATGTGCCTCAAACAAGTGTCATATCACTCATGATATGTATCTATCATGAAACAAGTGCCAAAACCATGTATCTAAACCATCAATATATCAACCAATCATCTCAAATATATCATCCCATACATCATGTACCAAATAAATTGCATCGACCATGCACCAAACCTCAACAAGATGACCCACAGTCAAGATGTGTTCCCATACATGTATGTCATATCAACCATAAAACATGTGCCAATGATACTGCTATCAAGTGCCTCAACCAAAGTACCAAGTATGTACCAATCATGCATCAACTATATATCAAGCTATGACTCATAAACTCATAAACTACATCAACTACATGTCCCAATATGTAGCTCAACCACATGCCAAATGCATGCACCAAGACATACAACAAATATGCCTCTAACAAAACATCATAATATGTATTAATGGATATCACATATTATCACCATACATGCATCAAACACATATAATCATGAAAATCATGCAGCAAATATCTCATTCCCTACAAAATAGAGTTATACCATCAAGCCATGATGCAACTAATCTGCATAGCCTCCTTTTCCAAGGATTTTACCATGGATATGTAGCCTATTCCATAGATATATCGTGTATGTACATTTCCTTTATATAGTTCACCTCGTGTATGTACACTACTTCCTCCACAATATCTTGCGTATGATTCAGAAAAACTTAAGCTTGAGCTTGCTTCATGGTTGCCATTATGTTCTGGTTGTTCAGTCTTCTTCATCCATTTTTGAAGGTGTCTCATCAACTCAGAACTTGAGCTCTGATCTTCCATATTTTCAACATTGTCTTCCTTCCAAGTTACATGTTCTCTTCTTGCCATGCTATATGAATCACTCCTCATTAATTGTCTCCTTGAATTCCAGCAATCCTGAGCTTTGTGGCCAAACCCACTGCAGTTGTAACATCGCATGGTGTGACAATGAGAAACAATGTGTCCCACTTGATTACATCCCCAACATATTAGGATGTTATGGTGTCTTCCAACATCTCTCCTTGCATAATGTCTGCAATCCAAAGCTTTGTGACCATATTAATTACATGAGAAGAAGTGACCATGAAAAACATTTTCATACCTTTGATTTGGTGTCCACCTTGAAGGTGTCTCTCTTCTGAATTTTCTTTGAGGTGTAAAGATGGCTTCTTGATGTCTTCTTTTCTTTGTTCTTCTAAAGGTTTCCTTTCTTTGTGTAGATGATTTAATTACATCTTTGCTTCCACTTTTTGAGAATGAAGGACTTAATTCATGTTTCTTGGAAGTGCTAGAAGCTTCCTTGTTGTATCCAAGACTTGAGTTATCATTTGGAGATATTTGGCTATATAGGATTTCATCCAAGATAGTTGAACTATTCATGAACTTGATGTGAAAGTGGAACTGTTGAACTGTTGAACTATTCTCTACTTTCTTTCTGAGATCAACAACTTTAGCTTCCAACTTATGGCATGACTCTTCCTTTTCATTTACTTGATTCTTCAATAGATCCTCTATCATTTTGGATTCTTCAATTTGGGTCTTCGAATTGACATTAACTTCAAGACTTTTTCTAATCTCATCATCTACCTTCTTTTCTTCTTCTTGAATGATTATTTCATTCTTTAGTCTTTTGATATCTTCTTCTTTTTCTTCTAATTGAGTCTTTTTACTTTCTTCTTGTTCTTTGAGCATTTTCTTTAGTTCCATGATATGATTTGGATACTTTTCTAGGAATTCATTAATTCATTTTTCAAGTTACTCAGAACCAATTGAATAATGTCCTATTTCCATGCTAACATCGCCTAACTCGGATAAAAAAAAATATTTAAAATTCCACAAATCTTGTTCTTCATCTACAAAAACTTCTACTATATTTTATTCTTCATTTGTAAGAGAACATTCAACTTCACTAGGAGTATTGAAATTAGAATATTTTGGAGTCTTTACCTTCATCATCCTTGATGGAATTTTCCTCTTTGTCTTGATATTCCTTCTCTAGATTCAACCATAGATCCTTGGAGGAAGTACATGTCCCCATGCTTTCTTTGACAGATATTGAGAGTCCATTGAAAATGGTCTTGAGAGCTAAGGCATCATTCATATTTTCTTCCTTTTGAGCTGCAGACTTTGACATATTCTTCAAGGGAACTGATCCAACAATAGTTTCTTTCCAAACACCTGCTCCTTTTTCCTTCAAATACCCTTTCATTTATATTCTCCATGATGAATAATCTATCTCATCAAAAATTGGAACTTCATCATCCATTTGTGTGTCCATGGATCTCCTCCAATCTTGATAATGCTTATAGTGAAGGTCTACTCTGATACCAATTGTTGGACACACCGACCACTTTATCTACAAATAGTAAACTCTCAACTTCTAGTTGCAACTAATATTTTTTTAATTGTTTCCTTGTTTCAACCACTTAACCCATGACTAACCACTTTTACTGGCCAACTTCTTCTAGGAGCTTCTAGAATAATTTGACATCTTTGACCTTATAGGGGCTTCTATATAACTCATGAGGGTTCTCCCACTTCACATGGCCATAACTCTCTAACCGTGAGGAGTTATGTGACGTTCCACATATCACCGGAAATGGCATGACATATACTATCCATGTGGAATAGTTTCTAATATAAATTCATTGATATTCATTACATTATTCATCAATAAAACTTGGGTTCCCTAACCACATTTCTAGGCTATGCAACCACCTAACCATTTGGACTTCACAAAGTGTCTTCCCTTGAGGGATTTCACCATAAGGGGGCCACTTTGAGAAATTTATCCAAGAGCATCTTCCTATGAGGGCTTTCACCGTAAAAGGACCACTTTGGATTTTATCCATTTGGTTCTTCCTATCAACCATGACATGAAATCAATGATACAACTCCCTTTAATATCAACACATCATTATGACACCACTTGAAATCAACCCTTTTTACAACAATTACATCAATGACCATATAACTAATAATGAATATATCAATGATACAAACACATTACTATGAAAATGCTTGGCATCAACCCTTTGATATAAATCCTTTGACATTAATGACAACATAGTACAAAAATAATAGGATGTAGGGTGCATATGTGATTGATGGTCTGTAGTCCCTCTTGAACTGTATATAGCCTATAGTTCTGAAACCATTCCTCAAAAATTTGTTAGATAGGTAAATATCAATAGTTGTTGCATATAATTTAGCGAACAAGTGATTAACCATGATTGTCATGTAATTATTGGGATCCAGAGCATCGCTTGATTTTTGAATGGGGTGAATGAGATGGTGGAACAAGAAATGGGAAGACTTGGAAAAACAAACTCATTGAAAAGGATAGAAAATGGTGATGTAAGGGTCCCATTCCATATTTGATAAATTATGGTCGAAGACCCTCAAGATCAATGACTTTACTAGTGCAAAGTTGTGGTAATTTCTCCAAATAACACTAGGGGTGAAAAAATGATGAATGGAAGGGGAATAGGAGACATGAATGGGGGAATGACTTGGAATTTTATAGAGAGGGAAGGTACGGGTGCATCATCTATGTGGTTCAATATTGGTCGGTTCTTGTTTCTAAGGAAGGAGGGCAGACCGTGAGTGGCTGTGTCTAACTCTAGATGATGGACCGGGTCATATTTAATATTTTTATTCATAACATTACCATCATTATCATAGAATTTATTCATTGGACAGGGGCCAGGAGGGTGGGTGAATCTTGGTGTGTGAGGGTATAGGGAGAGGAGTCCTCGGATGTAGACCATTTGTTTAAGCTTGAAAACCTATTTATGCTTGTTGACATTTTCCTTGCATTAGTAATTGAAGAATGCTAAATGGGCATGAAATTTTGTTTAAAGGAAAATATTGAATTTAAGAAATATACATAAGGAATCTATTTTACCAGAAATGGTACTATAAGGTACCATTTCTTGAAGAAATGGGAACCTTATAGAAACACAGTTTCTTGGGAATTTCTCTTCCCATGGTGGCATTTATGAAAATAATCCTAACATTTGCATATCATTGTTTCCATTCGAGAGGTAATGTATTTAATTTTTTCATCCCAAATATTGATTGTAGATTTATTCTCATGACACTAATATAAATAGTTATGAATGATAGAGAAGGGTTCTGTAATTGTTGACTTGACTTGGAATTCACCTAGAGCAAGGCTTCAATTATTGTCTATTCTTGTATGATCATTAATGCTACAATATTTTATTAATAAAAATTATTTTCATATAGAATTTATACAATTTATTAACATCACTATAGTTTAGCTTCTAGAGCTTGGTTCGTTAAAATGAAGTCCTTAATTGTTATAATTTTTATTATAGTGTTGATCTTGACCTTGAGTGTGTGTGTGTGTGTGTGGAAAAGAAATAGACAATAAAATCATACTCCAAATTAGCCAGACCACATAGTCTAGACAACCATAATCATAAACCAGAAAACTAAGGGAACCATACTTGCAACAATCAATGGACCATATTTATCAATGTGGGTTAGCTCCCATCCATCCATCACAAACAATGCGCTCCCACTCATCATTAAACTATTGTAACTTAGGATATTGTGTGTCTTGAAGATAGAAATAGAAAGCAACAAGCATTTGTCTCCCTAAGGTGGATATAGAGGAAGGTAACTATAGTTCCTTTCTCTTTGTTCATGAGCAACTCCACCAACATGACGATGAAACCCCTCTTCAAATCATCGCAATTGAAATGAACATATTGGGGCGAAAGATAATTGGAAGGTGGATCCTTTCTCATAGTGCAAGTAGCCTCCATAAAGAACTCTTGTAATAGGCACAGGTTTTCCATGTTGATCTCCACCTTATGAGTTTGCACTATATTCTACAAATAAAGTTTCGAGCATACCAAAGAGTCATCATAGCAGGTAAATAATTTCTTGTGTTGAAATTTCTTAAGTAGAGCTTTGTTGTTTTTTTTCCAAATAAATAAGAGAACCTATGTTTTAATGAGTTTCCATGTTTCATTGAACTTGATATCCCAAACAAGTTTCTCTTTGAAGAGGGTAAATTTCGAGGAAACAATAATTGAAGAACTAGTTCTATAGCTTAGATACCTAATCCTAGACAAATTTAACAAACTCACACAACAAAAACAAGTCTTTCAAAGTTTGGTTTCTCCCATAAATAGGGTGTTTCAACTAGGGTACCCTAAAATGCATGATTTTCTTGCTTCATTCAAAACACCTAAGAATCAATGACCATGAAAAGAAAACATTATTTGGATCAATTATAAAATTCCATGCATTTAAAACCTTGAAGAAACAAGTCTTTTTTTTCAATTTGAGCCTCGGAAACTTCTTCATTATAACATCTAAGACATGCTTTTGGAACAAACATTTATATTCATCAACGATCCTATTTTTTCCAAATTCCTTTATTCCAATCCATATCTAGTCTTGAGACCAATCTATAAAAGATTATACACCAAGATTGATAAAAATGTTATCAGGAGCCAATTCCTTTATACACTCCAAAAGTAACCTATTTTTGTTAGCAAAGCAAGACTTTGTGTTTAAATATAGGCATGGCATAAAATTACGAGTTATGTTGTTGATGCTTGTTCTAAAAAGGAAAAGGATTGAGAACCATGAATTCTTACACAAAATATTACCATTATGAAAGTACAATAGTAGAAACTACCAAATAAAATTAATGCTCATTAAAAGGATAGGACTGACTTGAACAAGTCACTTTTCAAGGTAAATTTACTCTTAATGGCCTCCTAGGCTCTCCATATGCTTTTGGACACAAGTGAATTTAAGATTTAAACGAGTTGGAGGAATAATCTAAGTCTAGAGTTGGAGGCCCTTCCTTGTGTTTTTTCCAAGTGAGATCCCATAAGCAATGCATTGTTTAATTAAATTTTCCATGCTTCCTTTCCTTCTATAGCTTAGATAATCCAGTTTGCATAAAGAGCCCAGGTTTTGTGTGAGTATTGGCTATGCATGCCTCCCATTCTCTAAATATGCAACATAGATTCCAATTGACCATGGGGAAGCATTTACCCCCATTAATGTTTACCTAGAATAAATTACAAAGGCATTTTTCCAATCTATGATAGGCATTAACTGATGGTGCGTGACAAGAGGAATAATATACATATGTAGTATATAATGCTTTAAATAAATTATAGAATTTTGTTTTCAATGTCAAGGCCTTAGAAGTTAATTTATCTATATTTTCTCAATTCTTTTGATGGAAACATCCCAAAGCTCTTTTAGGGAGGATTAAAGGAAAACACGATCCCCAAACACTTAAACATGAATATATTCTCTACATTTTCAAACAGTGAATTAAAACCCTCTAGATAGTGAATAAAAAGGTGACGTTTTGTTGTTTAGGAGGGATCATTGGATCTTTTAATACATCATTTTATCACTTAAGAAAATTTATAGCAATACTGCCTCACAATTTTTGCAAATAAAGGGTTCATACTCACCATTATATATCCTTTCCCTAGGTTTGTATGATCTCCTTGTCGTTGCAGTTTGAAGAAAATCATGTGTGGGTCTCTATCTCCTTTCGCTTGTTATTATCTATATCATCATTGCCTTAGTTTTCATCTACAGTATTGATCTCCTTACCCTCTATTCCCTCTGTACGGTGATGTATCTCCTCCTCGCACAGTGGTTTTGGCCAACCTATATTTAATGCACATTGATCTCACAGATTAACACTACAATGTTGTCCTTAACCTCCATGCCCTCTTTACAATGATGTATCTCCTACTTGTGTAGGTTTTAGGCCAATCTTTGTTTCATGCACATCGGTCTAGAGTCAGATTAACACTAAAATGTTGTTTTACATTTTCGTACGGGAATTATGTAATATATATTATATGTTACATATATTATATATGTAATATATAATATATGTAATATATTATATATGTAATATATTATATATGTAATATATTATATATGTAATATATAATATATATAATATATGTTATAGATGTAATATATTATATATGTAATATATAATATATATAATATATGTTATATATTACATATACAATATGTGTAATATATAATAATAATACGTTATATATTACATATACAATATGTGTAACATATAATAATATATAATATATATCATATATAATATATGTAACATATAATATATGTTACATATATATTATATGTTACATATAATAATATGTAATATATAACAGTAATATGTAATAGTTTGTAGCAGAAGACTCTAACACATCATGTCTTCATATGCTAGTGAAGGATATGTTACCAAAGAATTTTTTGATGGCCCTAAGAGAATTTATGTTTCAATATTCAAGAGGGACGGTGAAAAATATTACCAATATCAAAAATCAAGAGAATGATTTTGTATGTCGATTAAAGAAGAGTCTATGACCTTATAAAGAGTCCCACATCGTCAATGAACTGGGGTCCTTTGGCATGAGCTACCATAGTGTCATCTCCACAACGATAAATTCTATAATGAAAAAACTTGTCACATGGGTCAATCATACATTATATCCTTTAGGAAAGATCCATAAGATTTGGAGATCCAATCTTGAAGGTATTCTTTCTTTATAAGCCATAAGCCACCAAATAAATATATCAATATGTGCATTCAGTAATATTTATCATCCTCCTTGAACGAGGAGAGATCCAACTTCAAAACTGACATGGAGGAAACCTTTTTAATGTAAAAGGAAGGCCTTGAGGGTTTACCTAAGCATAAGAGATTGATCCGAATTTATGAGTGGAAATGAAACCACGGATTCATAATATTAACACAGAGAAATAGTGAACAATAAAAAATATACAGTAAAACTTGACTTCTATTAAATAAGAAATATGTTGAAAACTATAAAATGCAGACTGAAAACAAGCTTGTTAGAATGGTGGCAGCTTATCTCTAAGAATATATGTGACGGCTATGCTCATTTGCAAGAATATCAATACAATGAGGCTCTAAAGGCCTTTTTACAATAAAAACAAATTCCAAAACCCTAGACATCCAAAAACATAACCCTAAGAGATGAAGCTCCAAAAGTCATGTGGGCCTCGTTGGGGTAAGTTAGTACATCAACTTTCCAAGGTCGTAACTTGTGCATACTATATTTTTTTAGGGTGCACGATAGCTCTTCGAAAAGGTATTGAGGAGGATATTCATTTAGGGGGATCAATAAGAGCCTTTGGCTATCATTGGGGTGACCGATCATGAAAAATCATCGTATGGGCCCTCAAAATGGCCTCGGAAATTCAGGAATCGAAAAACTGTTAAAAATAGTAAGTTGCCAAAAAACTGTTTTGAGCCAGTTGGAAAAGGTGGGTGGCCACCAAGATCCTCTTGGATCAATCCTCCCCCCTAGGAAGCAATGGTATCCATTTCATTGAGTTCCCCCATCAGATGAGGAAATTTATGTTGAATTTTTCCCCGGGTGAGCCACTTGCCTTAGTGTCAGAGCTGCCCTGCTTTGAAAACCTGATAAAGCTAGATCCTTTGTTGGCAAGTGCCCTTGACCTATGTGTCCATGATATGATTAGTGGATGGCTATTCCATGCAGTCATGGTTGAGATTTGTTGGTGTCAATTTTTCTGTTATCTTTGAGGTGTTCAATAATGGTGGAAAATAAGGTCGAAGGAGGTCCACATTGAACATTGGGTGCAAGCCAAGGAAGGGGGGAAGGTTGAGCTCAAAAGCATTGTCATCCACAACCTTGGTGATGGTGTAGGTTCCATAATAGAGTGAACAAAGATTCTGATGAGGCCCTGTAAGGTGTTCTTTCTGCAAGTGCAACCAAACTTTTTCTCCCACCTAAAACTAGTGTGGCACCCAGTGTTGATCATGGCGTTGCTTGTACTTGGCATTGGACTTCTGTAAAATATCCTAAAACTGTTGGTGGATGTGATGGATCTTCTCAATGAATCGGGTGGCTTTGTCAGCTCCAGTTGGAGCATGCAACGATTATGCCTAGGTGGTCGCAAGGGGTAGTGAAACATTCATGGGACCCAATGGTTGAAATCCCAACCTCACCTGAAAGGGGATGTGGTCGGTTCAGTTATGTATGGCTTTGTTGTATTTGTGTTGAACATAGGGAAAACTATCATCCCAGGTGTGGGGGTTCTTGGAATTGTACATGCGTAGGATGTGCACGATCATCTGGTTGACGACCTCAATTTGGCCATCTGTCGGGGGGTGGAAGGCAGTGGACTTGGTGAGCTTGGTGTCCAACAGTGACTAGAGGCTCGACCAGAATGTGTTGAGGAACTCGTTGTCTCAATCTGATATAATTCTTTGTGGGATCCCAAAGTGTACCCACACTCATTCAAAGAAGAGCTTGGAAGTGGCCTCTATTGTGATTCTCTTCTTGCAGGCGGCTAGAATCACCATCTTGGAAAAGAGATCAACAACCACAAAAAAACAGTAATTTCCCCGCTTGGTGCATGGAAGGCCCAACACGTAGTCAACTGAGATGGATTCCCAGGGCCTGTCGAGAGTAGGTAGAGGAGTGTACAAGCCTTGTTTCTTAGTGGTCGGTTTGGCAATAGTGTAGGCAGTGTAGGAACGGATATACTTGTTGACATCCTATCGAAGTTTCGGCTAGTAGAAATGAAGCTACAACACTACCACTGTATTTTCCACACCAAAGTGTCCTGCCACTTGACTATACTGGGATTCCCAAATCATCTTCATTTTCTTTCTTGATGGAATGCATAGATGGCCCAGATGGCACAGTAGCCTGTCCTCAAGATGGAAATTAGTGACAACTATGTTTGTGCCCAACATCTGGTAGGTTTTGGTGAAGTCAGGATCTGTCTCATAGAGGTGGGGCCATCCGGAGGTCTCATGGATATAAGAATAGAGAACTATGGTGAGTGATATGACTGGGGTTCGGCTAAGGAAATCAAAAACTCATTTGGTACTTCATGTTTTATACTTGATGTTGAGTTGCAACTTCTGCAAATAGGTGGACCACTTCTAATGGCAGTCATTCTGCAATTTTCTTTTTGTATGCATGAACTGTATCGCTTATGATCAATGTGGATGAATATCTCCTTCCCAAGAATGTAATTCCTCCACTGGCGGCAGGCTTGAATAATGGAGTACATTTATTTGTCGTAAGTAGGGTACTTACGGATGACATTTGATAGTGTCTCACTATGATAGGCCATGGGGTGGTCGTGCTGAGTGATGACTGCACCCAAAGCATAGTATGAAGCATTTGTCTCAATCTTAAAGGGTTGTTGTAGGTGAGGTAATGAAAGAACTAGGGAGGATCAGGCCCCAAAAAAAAAATTCATTACCACCACCCCTCGTTATTTGGCTGAGGGGCCATGCAATATGGGAGAATCCCAACATGAACCTGCTATAGAAATTTGCAAGGCCTAAGAAGCTCAGAAGCTCAGTGTGCGTGGTCGGGGCTGGCCAGTCATGGATGACTTGGATCTTGGCTGGATCAACATGCACACCATGTGCATCAACAATGTAGCCTAGGTACTAAACCCTATCCATGTCGAAGGAGAATTTTTCCAAGCTGGCATATATCTTGTGCGGCCCGCAAAGTGTGCAGAACCTATTGAATATGTTGCAAGTGTTCTTCCCAAGTCTTTTTGTAGACGAGGATGTCATCCAGATACACCACCATAAAATAATTAGTGAAATTCTACAAGATATTGTCCATCATCCTCATGAAAGTTGTTGGGGTATTTGTCAAACCAACGGGCATGACCAGCCATTCAAAACAACATTATTTTGACTTGAAGGCAGTTTTCCATACATCTGTCTATTATATTGAGACCTGATGGTAGCCAAAATTCAAATCAATATTACTAAAGTATTCGGCCCCCTTGAGTTGATCAAGGATATCATTGATTCAGGGAATCAGGTGTTAGTTCCTGACTGTGATTTTATTTAGGGCCCGGTAATCAATGCAAATTCGCCAAGTTCTGTCTTTCTTCTGCACCAACACGATTGGGCTTCCACAAGGTGATGATATGGGTCAGATTTTCCCCTTGTGGAGTAGTTCTTGGATCTGATGCTTGATCTCCTCATTTTCTAGTAGAGAGCGAAGATAGATTGGCCCATTGGGTAGCATTGCACCATGGGTCATATCAATGGTATGCTTGACCTGACAGTGAAGAGGTACCCTAGTAGGTGATGAGAAGATGTCTTTGTATTCTTCCATGACCTTATCCACTTGCTTCTATTACATGGAGAGGTCGGTCACGGAGTCCATGGATGTGGTTGCAACCTTTCTCTCACTCTGAGAGAAAATCACGAAGAAAACAATCTTTCCAATATGAGATATTACCTTCCTTCATTGCTTGGCAGAGATCAAGGAAATAGCACTAGGTGGGACTACCTCGGGAATCCTGTACAATTTCATGTTCAAAGTAATAACAACATTATGAGGCCTAGACTCATATATAGCATGAAATTTCCATAAATAAGGTTGGCCCAAAAGAACATCATAAACTTCAAAGGGAGAAAAATTACACAATACCTCATCTTTGAATGGCTTGATGTCGTATGACATGCAACACTGTTGGCTGACGGGAAGATCACTTCCTTGACATATCCATTCAATGGTGTAGAGTTGTGGGTGTGGCATTGTCGATAGGGCTATCTGCTTGACGACATCTACTGAGATGAGGTTCTTATAGCTACCACTATCAACTATGAAGTGTAGCGGAGTGCCTTTTACCCACATTTATGAATGAAAGAGGCACTCGCCTTCCTCTGGTTCATTAGGTTCATTGGGCTCTATCTTGGTGGTAGCAATGGTGGCACTGGGTTCCGTGTTCATGATCCATCTCCCCTTTTCTAGTTCTGACTTAGATTCAGAACCTGCATCTGATTCGGAGGATTTTACCTCAGCCACCAATGACGTTTTTGAGCAGCAATCAGCAGTGTTATGTCAAAGGCTCTTATGGAAGTCGCACCACTTCCTGGTATCTGTCTTCGTCTTCCCATTGTCCTTATTTTCTTGTGGCTTGAACTAGTTTTCCTGAGGCTTCCCATATTTTATTTTTCCTTTGTTCTACGGGTTGGGGATTCCCTTTCCCTGCTTCTGCTATGAGGGGTTCCCATACCCTAACTGTTGTGTCTTTTGTTTCATCTTCTGCTCGATTTTGACGTAATATTGATAGGGCGCGCCCAAGGATGAGATGTCCAAAAACTCCATTTATGTCTGGATATATCTATGTAGACCGTCGTGCTACTTGAGTACCAAATGTCACTCAGAATATTTGATACCCAGCTTGGTGTGCAAGGTATGGAAGACATTAGTGAACTCTGCCATTGTTTGGTCTCTTTCCTACCGCAGTGTGGTCCATCTTGTATACAAGTCATCATAACTTCCAAAATGGTAGTATTGTTCTTTAATAGCATCCTTGAAGGAACCCCAAGTGGTTGAAACTACAAATAATGTGGATCCATCTATTTCCTTTTTCTCATAGAAAGTCTCCCACCAATATTTGACATGGGGGACATCCTTGAGGAGCACAAATGTAATTTTTTCTCTATAGGAAAAGTTGTGGATAGAAAAATACCCTTTTAAAAGGTTTAACCATTTATCTATGCCATCCGCATATATTTGACCATAAAATATAGGAATATAAAAATTGATATGTACCTTGAAGGGGGCGGTGCCTCCACTTAAGGTGGATGTGTCGCTTGTCAGCAGCCATTGAAGGACTTGTGCAAAGTTTTCCATCATCTTGTTCCTCTATCGCTCAAGGGATTCCTCGAGAAACATTTTGAAAGGATATTTTGTCCTGTCGTATTTATTTTCGCTCGCCATGGAAGGTTTGTTGGGAGTGTGAGAGAATTTTTCCCCAAGAGAAACAAACTCGAAACCCAACTCTCTATCCTTTGACCGCATTGGGGACATGCATTAAAAAAATGACGAGTAGATTGCTCAAATACCACTGATCTAGATTTATGAGCAAAACGAAATAAAACCACAAATTTATAATATTAACACAAATACACAGTGAAAAATAATAGAGATACAGTAAAACTTGACTTCTATTAAATAAGAAATATGTTGAAAACTATAAAATGCAGATGGAAGACAAGCTTGCTAGAATGGTGGTAGCTTATCTTTGAGAAGAGATGTGACGGCTACGCTCATTCGCAAGAAGATTAGTACATTGAGTCTCTAAAGTCCTTTTTACAATAAACATGAATGCCAAAACCCTAGACATCCAAAAACCTAACCCTAGGAGATGAAGTGCCAAAGGTCATGTGGGCCCCATTGGGGTAAGTTAGTACATTAATTTCTCGGGGTCATAACTTTTGCATAAAATCTCTATTTAGGGTGCACGATAGCTCGTTGGAAAGTTATTAATGAGGAGATTCATTTATGGGGCTCAAAAAACGTTTTTGGATATCATTGAGGTGCTCAATCATTAAAAATCATCGTTTGGGCCCTCAAAATGGCCCCGAAAGTTCAGGAACCAGAAAACTGCTAAAAATAGTAAGATGCCACAAAAATGTTTTGAGCCAGTTGGAAAAGGTGGGTGGCCACCGAGATCCTCCTAGATCAGAGATTATTAAAGGGGGTGACATTTCTGTGGGATCAAGAGGATCCTTTAAGGTAGAGGGACGTTGAGCACTAACCACAAGGGAGACAACCTTTCCCTTAATTAGAGAATTGCCTCACTTTTACCAACAAGGGTCATGCAATCCTCTATCACTATTACAACAAATGCATCCTGACATTTAGGTATATACCTAAATATTGGTAACTCTTTTATTTTTTTGGTAAAAAATAAGATTTGTATTATAGCAAGCCCCCCTCTCTATATATATTAGGAATATTCTTACGAATCTTATTAACAAACCAAAATGTACAAAAAATATTATAAAAAAAGGTGTGAGATGAGATGCTTAGAAAACACAATAATCAAATATTTAAGCATGACCTCTTAGGTTAGATCTACATTTCTTTTCTACATAAACATGATACCAACACTAGGACCATTATTAAAAGAGCATTTTGAAAACCAAGTCATCTCAAATCACGAGGCATATAACATTGTAATATGGCCAACTACCTTGCAACCTTAGGCACCAACCCATTAGAACATGAAGGCAAGTCAGATTCCAAATTAATGTCCATGTTATTCTTCTCTGACACATAATGCTAAAAAGTAACCAATTTTATTTGTCCTCATTGCTCTATGAGGATATTATTAAGATTTTTTTTTTTTCTATAACTGTGTCTGTGTTTATGTTTGAATATTGTATGTCCCATTAAATGCTCATTGAACAGGCATTTAAAAACTATCAAAATTAGCTTCTCAAATTTGAATGCTAATTTTGGATGTTCACACATCCATCAACATGTCATAGTAACTTCCAATGCTTGGGAATTAATTTAGGTTTGGAATTTCAATGCCAAGGAACCCAATGACAAGGTGTATTAGCATCCAATATTTGGACACCATCATGGGCACTAAACATGCTCAATATGGATGTTGATAAGTGATCATGATAGTGTCCTTATAAAAATATATTAGTAGCTCATTGACAATGACGATGATGATGACGAGGACTATGACAATCATGATGACAACGATGATGATGACCATGGCGATGACAATGATGATGATGATGACAATGATGATGACGATGATGATGATGATGATGACGATGATGATGATATGATGGTGATCATGTGTATAATGGAATTGACAATGATGATGATAATGATCATGATCATGGAAATGGAAATGATGATGATGACAGCGATGATGATGAAGATGATGATGATGACGATGACGATGACGATGATGATGAGGAGGAGGATGAAGATGACAATGTTGATTATGGTTATTAAAATGATTATGATGATGACAATAACTATGAAGACAATGACAATGATAACGATGATCATGATGATGACGAGGAGGAGGATGACAATGTTGATTATGATCATGACAATGGAAATGACGATGATGATGACAATGATGATGATGATGAAAATGACGATGAAAATGATGATGATGAGGAGGACTAGTAAAAAAACAACAATGTTGATTATGGTGATGACAATGACAAATGACAACAATTATGACGATGATGACTACATAGTGATGATCCATGACAATGTTGATGATGATGATGAAGACACTGACGATGAAGATGATGAAGACAATGACGATGATGATGATGACGACGATGATGATGATGGTGGTGGTGGTGATGATGATGATGATTTATGGCGATGATGATGATGATGATGACAATAAAAATGATGATAATGATAATGGAATTGATGACAATGGCGATGATGACGACGATGATGATGACAATGACAATTTTGATGATGATGACGAAGACAATGACGATGATGATGATGATGACCATGATGACAATGATGATTATGATGATGATATTGATGATGATGACAATGATGATGATGATGATGATGAATGAAATAATGATGATGATGACAACAATGTTGGTTATGGCGATGACAATGATGACGAAGACAACGATGATGATGACACCATGACGACAATCATGATAGTGATGACGATGACGATGATAATGAGGAGGAGGATGAAAATGATAATGATGAAGATGATGATGATGATGATAAAAATGGGAATGTTGATTATGATGGCGATGATGATGATTATTTATGGTGATGAAAATGGCGATGATGATGATTATGATGACGATGGTGATGACAATGATGATGACAATGATGATGACAATGGCGATGATGACAATGATGATGATGACAATGACAATATCGATGATGATGATGAAGACAATAACGATGATGATGATGAAGACAATAACGATGATGATGATGATTGCCATGACGGCGATGATGATGAAGACTGCAATGATGATGATGATGATGATATTAATGATGATGATGATGATGACGATGATGATGATGAAAAAAAATGTTGATTATGGTGATGCTAATGATGAAAATGATGATGACACCATGATGAAAATCATGATAGTTATGAAGATGACGATGATGATGAGGAGGATGATGAAAATGTTGATTATGATGATGAAAATCATGATGAAGATGACGATGATTTACTCATATAAATAAATACTTTAATGAAAATAAATAACATAAAATATATAATCACATAACTCATACATTTCATCATTTCTGCAATATCATTGATCATCATCTTCTTCTTCATACAAGTCTACATATATATCATCTGGTTCAAAATCGATGTTGAAATAATTGTCCATATCAACATCATCATCATCAAATTCATTTTCGATAATATCATCATCAATATGGTCATCGAGAAAATTTTGATCTACATTTGGATCAACTTTTTCGACTTCTTCATCTGATAATACATCTACCTCATGCTCCTATACATATTCTTTCGGTACATTATAATTTACAGGCCTTCCTCTTGGATCATATATGACAATGTACGACCAACCTACTTTACGGGGAATCTATGAATAAAATACTTGCTCACATTGGCTTGGAAGAACATAAGTTTTTTTACCCGGATCAAAATTCATTGTATTAACCATGGTAAATCAATTGGAATTCTCAATAAAAATTATGTCTGGATCATGTTCATTCATCTGTAACATGTACCATTTAACCTCGAACATAACTAACTTGAAGTATTTAAATTCATATTCTATTATATCATCCAAATACCCATAGTAGATATATTTTCCGATATTGTTGGATGCATGTCAATTCTTGAGGAAAAATTAGTGACCTGAAAGGCTGCAGTTATCCCATAATCATAGGTTTTCTTCTCATCATCCAACTTTTTGATGTGAAATTTATGACCATTGCACCACATATCCTTGTGTTGTGTCAACTACAATATTCTCGACATGTAAAAAATGCATTATCAATCAATAAACATATTTATACTTAGGAAAAAATTATTAAAAAACACACCACATAGATTAATATATTGGATAAAAACTAAAACATGATGTGGGTGAATAATATGCTTGCATGTTTATCTTTTAAACCATATGCTAAAACAATTTCCCTCTAATATTGGTATCTTGATTACAATGAGCTTCTATAAGCAAAGTAGCCACCCCTTCATGATAACCTACCATTACATTATATACATCGATCTATCCATACCTTCATCCAATCAATATTTCTTGCAATGTATAAATGTAGTGCATCCCACTCTCAACCAACTATATGAAAAAAGAATAAAAATTACTAATTATAATAAAGATTAATAATTGATCATGGAAGCTAAATAAAACTTAAATAAGTACAATATAGAAATAAATAAATATTAATGTGAAGTATTATATATCTCTACCATCTAATTAACTTTCACTTTCATCATTCTACCTTTCCCAACCAAGACCTCCCCTTCAATTTTTTTAATGGAATTGATATCCCAAATCTGAGGCACCTTCATGATTTTTGCTGCTAATTTAGGAAGATATTGACTAATATACACCAAACATTTATATACCATATACCCATCCACCATAGATCCCTCATGACATGCTCTTTGTCTAACGAAATCCTTCAATGACTTCAAGTGCCTCTCCACCATCCACATTCATCTTGTGTGTAAAGGTCGACACATTTCAATCTCCTCAACTTGGTTTATGAGGTAATATTCTTGTGCATTGAAAAATGTTGGAGGTAGATACTTTTTCATTTAACACATTAGTCGAGGAATTTATCTCCTCCAATATTTTATATCTTCTTTGTGGATTTCTTTATATCAAAAACACATACACATGATATAACAAATAAAACCATAGGTTTCAACAACAATATGTATACATTGAAAGTAAAACAAATATCGACAAGTTGAGGAACAATGATTTTGTATATAAATCATAAATATTTACCTCATGTATTTTCCAAGATCATATGTAACTTGTTTTACATTGTTGTCAAAGTTGTCAGGGAGAGATAGAGGTAGAACATACTGTAACAACAAAGGGATCATTAATTTTTAGGAAAAGAAAACCATATTGTAATAATAAAAAGTCGTATATTTACCAATATAGAAATCTACCAAAATAATTATCTTAATGAAGGTATGCCAGTCATGAGTTTTCACCCCACCAAATTCACCTTTCTTTGTTACGATATTCTTTATGTTTGAAGACAATCACGTGGGGAATTTAATTTTTCGAATGACCCCTTTTACAACATTGCTTTCCTGATCTATAAATAACCTTAGAATATTATTTCAATGTCCATTGCCATTTGAATAAATCACATTTTGTAGTGCATGATTAGATTCCTGAATGTCAATATAGATTTTGACAATTTTTCTTTGTCACTCCTTCCATCTATCATTCTCCACAATGTTTTTGTTACATTCTTCTCAATATGCATTGTATCAAACAAATGAGCTATTTGTAGGTGCTAATAGTATGGAAACCTACTGAATTGTACTGAGTAACTTTTCATTCCATGTGGAAGCCCATTAATGCCTTGACGACATTTATCAAAAATAATTAATGAGATTACAACAATAATTGTTATATACAATAAACAGAATTCAATACAAATTAAAATTGTAAAAAATTAATGTATATGACACATAGACTGAATACTTACCTTGACGGTTTCTATTATATTCCAACTTCCATAGGTGAGGTGTCATTCTTCATGGTTTTATGCCAATCTCTTCTTTAAAATTGAAAAGATGTTTTTATGTAGTTCGATAGTTCTTAGGGAGGAAGTGCCTATACTCATCAAATACCTCATTTCCTAGACTTCTTGAACAACGTGATTTAATCCTAGGACCACAAACTGGATATGCAAATTTACCCTTTGTTTGAAGACCTGAAAGATATGGATTAATGTCAATATTATTTATATAGCAAGGAATTGATATTTAATAAGCATGAATCATATTTTCATAAAATTATATACTACTAAGGTGCAGCAGTATGTTACATACCATAAAAAAGTATTATCCTCGGTCTATCATGAATTGTCCATGTAAGTATTCCATGGAATTGAAATTTATTTTTCCCTATTGGTCTAGAGATGTCATCCATAGTAATGCAAACCCATAACTTTAGTAGCTCGTCGACAAGAGGCTCAATATATACATTCATATATTTCACTTGGTACTTACCGAATTAGGTGAAATTACACATAATTACTACCTTGTATATATATAAGTAATTATGCAACAAATAAGAAAAACAAAATACAACGTTCAAACCAATTTTATAAACAAATACCTAAAACAATCATTGTCAACATTGTGTGCTCCCTATTTATTGACATCCAAGGATAAAGGTTATTGTTTATAAAAAAACATAGGCCACACTTAGTAAATAGACCTGAGCTCACCAAATGGATTGACATCGTTAGCTGCCAATGAAATCCTAACATTACGAGGTTCTTCTTTAAAAATTGGCCATCATTCTTTCATGTTCCTAAATTCATAACCATCTACAGGCATTCAAAGAACACCATATTCACTTTTGGTACATGCATGGTAATCCATAAACTGTGAAATTATTTAGCACCTGAACAATCGTTCCAAATGTGGAATTATCATAATATATGAAGAACCTTGTGAGGCACCTTTTTTGTTACTTGGTCGGTTTAATGTCTACTGAGTTGACATTGTGGGAATTTTGTTTCCAATGCATATTGTCCATAATATATAATATGATCATTGGGACATGCATCAATAGCCTAATACTCCATTCCAATATATTTCATAATGGCACACATCTCTCAGTATGTGCAAGGTAAAAAAAATTGACGGTGGTAAGAAAAATTCACCTAACAATCTACAACATAAAAAATAACTAGTTAATGTAAATAATAGAAATAAAAAATATTGTCAAGTGGTTCTAGCTCAATTGGTTGGGGTGGGGAGTTTTCTCCTCCCACCCAGGTTCAAGTCTAATCTATGCGACATGTTTCTCTCTGTGAGCCAATATTCTCGAAATTCTTGACCCTCCTATGTTCTTTGGATTTTGGGGGGGATTGTTGTGGACGTAGCAAGCTTGGTGTCGTGAACCACACAAGAAAAGAAAAAAAATAGTAATAAAAAATATTGCATCCTTAATTTACACATTAATTGACACTAAAAATATAGAAAAGTAAAGTCGACCTTTATGTATAGTATGTGACAAATTATATTACGTACCTTAGAATTTTTGTGAGACAAGTGTTTTACAAACCATTCAATACCTTCAAGTTCACCAACAACATTATAGCATAGAGAATACTTGTTCTTGAGCCTTGACAAAGGGGTTGTTCTACCTTCTCAAGAAGAGGTATATCATAAATATCATCACAGTTTTCCTCATCGATAGGAGTAAAAATGTCTTGGATCAAAGTATTTGTCCCATCATCTGGCTCAACAATATTATTAGTGTCATATTCTTCCATAAGATTGACTTGATCTTCAATATCCATACCATATTCCACATTTTGTACAAAATTATTTCTACTACTAATTGGAATATATTTATCCGACGACAGACACCTAGGAGGATTTATATTTACAATTACAAACAATCAATAACATTTTTTTTAACTTTGGAATAGAGCCTGGGGAAACCCATCGGGAACTTCCCCTCAATTCAAGGATGGTACATGGGATAAACCATTTTTTTTAGAAATTCAGGGATTTTTCAATAGCTTTCTCATTTAAGAGCTCAACATGTCACTTGTAGGAATTGAACCTGGGTGGGGGGGAAAACACCCCTCATCACAAACCACTAGGGCTAAACCAAAATGACAGTACAATCAATAACATTAGTGTATATAAAAAATATCAAAATGAAAGAAAATTGTATATATACAATCAATACAAAGACATATATAATGACTAACTTACCATGGGACAATATGTATTCCCCCCTTCACAATGCCCATACGTCCAGTAATGTCTTTCAACTGTTTTCCTTACAAGTCTTCTTCTTTTCAAGCCCCTGCATTGATTGCAAGGGAAATAACATTTCCCATTAGTATCGACCTATGCCTCCAATGCAACCCTTAACCTAGAAATCACCCTTTCACTCTCTTCAAATGTTGGCATTGGGATTTCCTATATTTACAACAAAATCAATTGAAGCAATATAAGTACATTAATATAAGAATATATTCTTGCGGTAAAAATTTCATCGAATTATATTGACCCATATGTACTAGATAATTAATCCATTTTTGTCATATATTTATTAAAGGTTTATAACAGTAGTCAACAATTAATCAACAAATCAAAACCATACATTGTTACAACACAAGTTCCAAAGCTTGACTATAAGCAAGTAATAAAATCAAACAATAAAAGAGAACTAGACCAAGACATTTTGTATAGTAATTAAATGGAATTGAGTAGACATGTTCATACTTATTTCCTAGGGAACAATTTGTGTCACCAAATGAAAGAGGGTCTAAGGGTTAGGGATCCAATCTGGGTATTTAAAAAAGAAACAAAGTAATATTAAAAATTAGTAACCTTCAAAGTACAAAATCTGAGCTATGCAGATCAAGAATTGGATTTGAGGAAGTAGCACATGGAAAAAATATTAATAAATCATGCAAGGAACAATGAGAAAAAAAATATTTTATAATCGTTGCACCTATGTTGGGGCTCAGAAATGTCCTATTCTCATCCACCTTTCCCTTCATCATTCTTCACATTTCATCGCCCCATTAACCTTTCACGATATCATTTCCATAAATATACTTGGGTTTCACCTTACTGTTCTCTACTTTATTCATTTTAGTATTTAAAAGGAATTTGTGATTAAATGTTAGAAAATCAACATGTTTTCATATATATCTCAAATATGTGTGAGCTTTGTAATGTGTA
>ML782058.1:703997-812734 GCA_009831015.1 Picea engelmannii | reverse complement strand
TATCGCGATGTGGCGATAATTAAGGCTCGAATTAAGAGAAGGAAAACTTAGATTAGGCGACTAATTAATCTCTCCATAATTATGTCGCATCTTCGTGAATCGGAGTTTTGGATACCCTAACTTGATGAAAGAAAGTGTCGAGTGACGATGTGCCGAGAACCAAAAATTAACCATGGTTAGTTTTTTGCCCTTAGTCTCCGACCAAGGTTATCACAAAGTCATCGCGTTCTTGGTTATCGGGGCTATAAGAACAAAAATTCGAGTCTGGCGGATGCCGAGGCGCGAAACCCCGACGACGTATAATCATGGGTTAAAGGTTTTATCCTGGTTAATGCCTTGGACGAAATTTAGAACCGAGTTCGCATTTTCGCAACTCGGGACTTGTAAATTCAAGAAATAAAGTGCCCGACTTGCGAGACCCCGAAATAAAGCAAAACGAACAAACATACTTGCGAAAAATGGACCTTTTTTGAAAGTGACAAAGCATTGCTATTCATGGGACAAGATTTCAGAGCTTTATGATTTCGGAAGGAGAAGAAAAGCAACTTCAGATAAAAAATTGAAAATTGCGCGAGGTGAAAAACAAGGGCGGCTCCAACATGTTAGATTAATGATTCAATTTCAGTCATAGATTAAACATTAGATTAGATTAGTCTCACTTCAATCTTGCATATACTTTGTGTGTGCTTCGTCATTTTACGACCCCAGGGTTGACAAATTAGATAGTTGGGTAAATACTACAATGCAATTAATTCAACATTAGTTCAGCCCAATGTAACGATTGTTGTTCCTTTTGCAAGTCGTGTTGTCCTTTGAATAGAACAAGTGTCGTTCCCTTTACGATTGTTGTTCCTTTATAGGTGTTGCATCTCTGGAGGCTGGGTATTGAAAATGGAAGGTAAGAACCTACGTAGGCGACAAGTAAAACGCCTGTGCCAGCGCCTACCTTTGGTTGATGCATAGAGGTTGTTTTTAGGACATCTTTAGAGCCCAACAACCTACAACAAAATAGTCAAAAACACTCACCTCTGTCAATCTTCTGACGAACGTTAATTATGTCAAAGTTGACCAAGTCAGTGACCATTAAATCATTTTCAAATGGGTAGTTGGAATCCTCTGCATTAATCAATAGATCAAAGAACTATCATCGAAATATCTACTAATATAGAAGTTCGTCGGAAGTCCAACGTTCATCGGGGTGCCAAGAAAAAAAAAGGATTAAATTTCAATATTATGTCATAATTTGTGACGATATGATTGAATTTATCCTTATCATCAAAAGTTTTTGTCGAATTTTGACCCCATAAGTAGTAGTGATAGGAGGGTGACGTTCTCTTCTCCTCATGTTTCTAAGCCTCATCCAATTGTTAGAAACATCATCCAAGGTGCAATTTTCATCATCTCAGGCCTCCAATGTGTGGGGTGTAATATCCATCTAGTGGGATTTCAATCCCCTATGAAGTTCAAAGTGGCTTAGTCCCTTCATGAATGACTTTCACCAGGAAAGGTCCTACAAAGACAAGTAAATACGCCATCCAAGGTTCCACAAGTCAAATGAATCATGCCAAGTAAGCAACATTTAAAAAAAGAACCACCCAAACAAGTGCATTAAGTCCCCTATTTTCAAATTAAACAAATTCTCAAAGACCTTATAAACTTTGCCAAATTTAGGTATGGGAGGGGTGTTATGGTGCCCTATTGGCTAGGACAATCCTCAAGTCAAGGAATGTTTCCCAAGAAGACCCTCTCTAGACCATGTAGTGAGTATGAGGTGGATTGGGGAAGTACTTTTAGGCATGGAGTTCTTGACGTATCAAGGGCTCACATTGTATCATTTATGGGTGTCTTTGTGGAGGGTGCACAATATTCCTTTGTTTGCAATGCAACATTTTTCCTAGCCCTTTATTTGCCTTTCATTTTTTTTATGGTCCAAAAATTGAGTGTTATATGTAATGGAAATTAAAATATCACCACAACGCCACTTGAAGTTAGAACACATTGAGTGACATGTGCACTATAAAGTAAAGGACATCTCAATGCATTCCCCCATCAAGTAGGACATTTTTATTTTTTATTTTTTTAAAGGTCTTTCATTTTTATGGAGAAGCGTTTCATGGCTCTCAGGACCTTAGGGTGAGCATCTAGAAGGATAAATTATGGATTTTTACTTTTACAATGCTAGCTACAACACCTCTAGGCCTTCAACCCCTTCTTCCCATGAAATAAGGTATAATCCCTTCTTGGGGTCAATGAACCCAAAAACCCAAAAGATGAGGAAACAGAGGGGAAGAATTGTGGAAAGTGGTAAGTATGAGTGGGAATGGTAAAATAACCCTTCAAGGAGACCCCCCAGTAGAAACCCTTTTCCCAAGGGAGACCAAATTACTAGGATACCATTTCAACCACCAAGGTGAAATAAGGAAAAAGTTATAATTTCTAAGCAAATGTTTCATAATCAATAAATGACCCTTTGAAACATGCTCAAATGCTTCAATTATTAAAGTGACACTTACCATGAGACCGGACTTGTTACCTCATGAAGAAAGACCTACTGTCCTTTTTGGGCCAGGCTGGTGTGGCAGACGTTGTTATGCTAATGATGATGAATGGTGATGTGTGGTGGAGAGGAGGGGCTTTGTTTTCTCAATGCGGGCTCAACTAGTCACCTCACTCTCTACACTCTATGCCTGCTACTTATATGCCTCGAGACATCATCTCCTTAGTTACCTATAGGCTGGGGGGTAACAAAACCATTTTTTCATACCAAGATCAAGGAGCTTGCTTGAGGTCATAGAGGGATTTCTTGAGGTGGTAAACAACACAAAATTCACTCTAAACAAATCCAAGATTTTGTTCCATACAAAATATATTCTTGCAAATCCCCATGCAATAAGATAGATTTGAAAACCATTTGAGGTACCCCACATTAATATCAGGTGGTAAGGAAAAGGACAAGGAGGATGGAATTGGTTTTTAGAAATGGGGTAAAAGGTTTCAGTGTAGTCAATGACTTCAAATTATGAAAAAACTTTAGTGACTAATAAGACCTTGTGTCTATTTTTTGTATACTTAGTCATGAAAACCCATTTTCAATTAAAAAAAAAATCCTTTTGGAAGAGGGACTAGATCCCAATTATCATTCACTATAAAAGAACATAATTCTTCATCCATTCTTGCATCCCATTCTGGATGGCTAGTATCTTCTTGAAATGTTTATGGGTCTTGAGTCTCTAAAAATTGAGTGAAACGAAGAGGCTTGTTGGACTTGTTGACATGTTTGGCATCGGTTAGAAGGATCACTAGATATATCAATCATTTCTCTCTAGCTGTGCAAAACCATAGAGCAAGATATGGATCTAGTGTAGGTGCAATTTCAATAGACTCGTATGGAGGAGGACTTGGAGTAGGTAGGTATGGATTTTCATCCTCACTACCATTATTTAAAGAAAAAGTGTGATCTATAATATAAGAAATAGGATTATAAGGATAAGAAAGTGTTAGTATAGAAGAAGTAAAAGGAGAAGACTAATGCACCAAAGATGGCTCCTAGGTTGAATATGGCACATACACATAATTAGGAAAACATTCCAAACTCAACATCTCTTCTAACAATGACTTCTATTGTATTATGTACAAGAAGTCAATAATATTTTACATCCTCTAAATTACTAACAAAAATGCACTTCTTACTTTTATGATGTAAGGCTTTCCTTTTCTCATTAAGAATGTGTGTCGATTCTTCACTACCAAACACACAAAATATTTAATATTACTCAATGATTTTTTTGGTGTTATACTTTTTTAATCCTTAGTGGCAAAGTGATTAAGTTTGTAATTGGCACAATTGATAGCTTCTACCCAAAAATAAGGGTTGACTTCCTTAGATTGGAGCATGCAATTATATGTTTCCTTTAAGGTGTGACTACTTCTCTTGGCACCACCATTTTGTTGTGGAGTACATGGAATAATGCGATACCTCCAAATGTCTTGTTTAATGAAATAATCTTAAATTTGGTATTTATATATTCAATGCCATTATCAGTTCCCATTTTATGAAGTTGATGTCTATATATATTGTTTTCTTCAAGGGGCTTGAAGGCCAAAAACATGTCAAAAGCTTCATTCTTAAGTTTTAATAAGTAAACCCAAGTGCATTTGGAGAAGTCAAAATGAAGATTAAATCATACTTGAACCCAAAAAAAGAAACAAAAGGAAGATGACCATACAAATCACTATGCACATATTGCAAAGGTCGATGTGTTCTAAGAGGCATGGATGTTGAAATTGTCTCAATTATGTTTTATGAGAAAAATCTTGGAAAAAACACCATCTCTTCATGAAACGAGAAGAAGACTAGTGACCATATTGCTCTTGCATAGTTTCTACAATGAGAAACACCTTCGATGACCAAAGCACTCATGCCAAAAAATTTCCATGCCATCATTATGATAAACTTGAACAACCTAGTAATATCATTTGTGGTTCTTGTTGTGACATGCTTTAGATCATTTAATTCCTTTCTACAACTTGGTGAGGAGAAAACTCCACAATTTTGACTTCACCAAAATGACTAATTTGATAGAATCTTGTAGGAGAGATTAGGAACACATAATACATCATTAAAGTGACCATCATCTAGTTGAATTATTCCCGACATTGTGATGCCTAGAGACCTATCATTACCAATAAATATTTTTTCAGTGTTACATTGGATTATAGCATAAAATATGGCTCTATCTTTAGCTATATGACAAGGTGCTACAAAATAAAATAAAAATCCACTTGTTTAAAGGAAAAAATACTTGATACATTGAAATAAAAAGTATAAGTAGAAGATGTCATTTATAAGAAGGGTTATAAGAAGAGTTAGAAGGAGAAAGGTCCAGATGGATGTTTTTTTTCTTCATGGTTTCTTGTAAGGATTCCATATTCTTGATATATTTTGACTCCAAACTTCTTGAAAGATTTTGACTCCAAATAATGATCTCACCAACAAAAGTTGCAATGTTACCCATTATTCTTTATTTTTTACTTATCTCCTTTATTAAAATTGATTGCATGAGAAGGTTGAGAGGGTTTTGGATCCTTGTTCAATTTTTTGTTGAGAGGATGTTTCTTCTTGGAATGCTTGGGGCCTTGCTTCTGTTCTTCCACTAAGGCTTTGTTAGAGTTACCTATAGAATTGATAAATCCAAGGTGAAATACATTATCTTTCTCTCAAGTTAGAGAATCATAGAATGTTTCAAAAGAGGGAATTTAATAAGAAACACTTTGACTAAGAAAAGCCTCTCTAGTAGAGTGAAAAGTGGATACAAAAATAGATTATGCATTTTCAATTTTAACAAGAATAGAAAAAATCATCTTGTCATCATATTTGTTAATGACACAATCTATAAGTAAGAGTCTAAAGGTCTTAAACATCTAAAGAAAATCTTATGTGTAATTAAAATCATCAGGATTGGAAGTAATGACTTTATTTTCAAGTTGGCAGGTGAAAATTTGCTAGTGTTTGGCTCAAATATAATTGTTTTTAGAAAACACTTGTTCCATGTTTTTCTAACATACATGTAAATTATAAACCCCTTGAAGATGAAATTGCAAGTCATTAGAGATTGGAATTCCTATGATTTTTTTATTTGAGTCATTTTTGTTTCCCTATTAGGTTATCTTCAATGCATCCATGGAGGCAACTTCTATTTCCAAGGTAACCTAGTAAAGTTCCCCTACATCTCAACAAATCCTCCATTTTAAATTTTCAAAAGAAATGATTGGCACTTATAAGTAAGATCTCACTTGGATTGACCATATTACAATTTGGAAGAAAAATGATACTAAAATAAAAAATTGACATCACAAATAGAAATCACATGAAAAATAATGCACTTCAAAAAAAAGGCACTAAAAAAGTTACATGCATGCAATAGTTATGCCTTCCATAATTTCAAGAAATGGGGATTAGAGGTGAGTTTTCATGAAACTAGTACAACAACAATATGGAAAGAGTAAAATTTATAGAAATAGACCACTTTAGTGTGTAGATCATGAAAATTAATTGAGAACAAAAAAAAATTCCCTCAAAACAGACTTTGAATGACAAAGTTATACTCATTTGAAAATAATTATCAAAACAAAAATGCAAATGGAAGGAGGTTAAACAAAGTGACACATGGAAATCCATGATTGTTCCACATGGAAGGATCACTAGACTATTCATATGGTAGTATGGTGTGAAAAGGTGTCATGCAACAAGTGGCCATAGGCCCATGTGGTGGCGGCTAGTGTGTGACAAGGTTGTAACACATCATTGGTCCACATGGTAGACTATGGTTGGGTCTACATGGTATGTGCCTAGGTGGAAGCTTGAGGTCGTTGGTGGTTGACATGCTCTCCAAATTCAACTTCAATAAAAAGGGGGGCATTACTTTTATGTATTCATAACTTATAAGATAATGCCCTTATGGGCATGGTCTTTAAGAATTTTTTTACAAAGAGAGGTGGCTCTAAAAATGGAGCACAATAAATGTGAAAGTTGGAACCCACATGAAAGGGAAACAAAATTCAAAGAGGGTTTCCGTCATCACACTTCTAAAGAGAAACAAGATGAAATGAGGTAGATATCAAGTAAGCTAATCTTCTAGAAAAGGACCCCCTTTCTAGCCATAAATTTGATAAGAATCTTGCAGAAAGTTTAAGAATGATCAAAGTTCCACCATGATCCAAGTTCCATCTATGATAGAATGATGCTCAAATGTTTTTTCCCAATTACCAATTAACCTAGATCCCTGAAAAAATAATTAAAGTTCTAAATTTAACTAAAAGTTAACTTCTTATGTCGCTAGATTTTGGAAACCCAAGTTAAGTTTTCTACAATATTATGTGCCTCCAGGTAGTTCCTATTGAAATCAAGAGAGATCGCTAGATAATGTATGGTTGATGTGGAAACTAGGGCAACAAAAAAAGAGAGAGAGACTAAGACAAGAAGGCTTAGGCTCCCATTGATCAAGGTCATTGCACCAACCATGTGTCTAAGACTTTGGCCACAAAACCATGAATGTATATAACCAAAATAACACAAAAATTCACACATGAAGCTCCACAAACAAAGAAATGCTTGATAAAACGTCAGAAAAATTAAATAAATGTAGGAAATAGGAGTATTTGGTTAGCAAAAATGGCTACAAGACAAGCCCGAATCCACTGGATTTTTTATTTTCTAGGTTTGGTTGAAGTGTGAAGGAAAGAGCATACTTAGATCAATAACGACAAAAATTGAAGCTCACCAAAAAATGCTAAATAATATTAGAACAAGAAAAGGAAAAAAAATGAATAGAAACATAATTTACCACCATAGTCAAATCACGAGAGAGAAATGACCATATCTTAGGAAAACATAAGCCTTTTTAGATGAAACTAAAAGCATTCCTAGATTGAAATGACACTTATGACGCAATGGAGTGATTCACTCGAACTAAAAATCATTATAAACTATAGAAACAAAATTTGGATTTGCCTACATGATAGCTACCATGCACAATTCTACAATGAACTAATTCAAACTTGTATCTACAAAATACTCCTTCTGTAGTTGTCATGGGATATCAATATCTCAATGAAAAATGAAGTGGAACTTCTTAAGCGCTCTGATACCATGTTTGGAAAGCATGGTTTATTCACACAAGTCAAACACATTAAGACATTCATTGATACATAGATCAAAGATCAATATGTTGAGATTTACTTGGTTACAACCATCAAAGAGAGAAACAATCCATGACACTAAAGGAAATTTATTAATGTAAAGAAAAATAGTTTACAACAAAATGTCTCACATCAATCATCCACAAATGACCCTCCATGCTCTTTAAATAGAGATCACGAACTAATGAAGTTTTAATCCATGGATAAAGTGTCATTAATAATGATGATATGTTGAACTATCATATCATTCACATGTAAGGCATGATTGTGACCATCAAATTAAAAAAGTACAAAAACACATTAAAAGCACACTTTAACTAAAATCGCATTAGACCAATTTGAACTTAAACAAGCTCCTAGTGTCTAAATATCCTAAGAAAGCATAGGTTTGGAATACTAAACAAGGTTGTGGATCCTTTAGTAGGATAACATCATTGTAGATTACCATGAGTGTGGAGGTTGTAGGAATGGAGTAAATGAAGAAGTGCTTTTAGAGTACTGAAGATTTTGTAGCAACATGGAATATTTGTAAGGATCCTTGGAGTAGTGATAAGATCACTTACTTGGAGTGTTTTGGATAAAAATATTTTGTTTTTAGAAAATGACAGTTGTGATTCCTAGGAGGATCAATGAGGGAGAACCTCATAAGAAAATTTCATAGTAGAGGTTTGGCAGACACTTTAGAATATATAAAACTAGATGTTTGGTAGAGAAGGGATACTATTGGCTGAGATTAGCCAAATAAATGAAGATGTGGATTGAGCATTGTAGGGTATGTTAGCATGCTAAAGGAGAATCTTGAATATGAGTGTTTGGTTTGTACACACCATTATCATTACTTGAGAATCCATGGGAATATTTTAACATGGAATTTGTCCTCGGATTTCCAATAATGCAATGAGGTAATGATTTTATATTTGTTGTTTTTGATAGATTTTCTAGAATGGCACATTTAATTTTTTGTAGGAAGACATGTTATGCAACAAATGTAGTAGTGTTGTTCTTTAAACAAATTGTAAGACTGCATGGATTTCCTCAATGTATTAGTTTTGTTAGAGACAATAAGTTTTTGGAACATTTTTTGAGGAGATTGTGGAAAAAATGGGTATCATATAGTAGTGTAGTTCATCATACTATCCATAGATATATGGGCAAGACGAGGTACTGAATATGAGTTTGGGTAACTTATTCAGATGCTTGGTTGGAGATGTGGTGCAGACGTCACCCCGTGCGCACGTCCGCCTCCACCAGGACCTTCTTTTACACAGGCCGAAGAGTCGAAGACTCTTCCTACTCCTCTTTGGAGTCTTCTACCCACAGTTATTTCATTGGCGATCTCCCCTTCGCATCTCGGGAAATCGGGTTTCGTGGTATCACGAAACGTGCATGCACCATTCACACGTAAAACAAAACTCCGAACCCCGAAGGTCAACGGGTCAACACTTCCACTCTTTGTCAGGGATCTCCCTATCGGGATATCGCTGTTTGCGATGTCAACACTTTGAACTTCAAACTCCCGAACACCGATGTGCCAATTCCCCGATATAACGCCACCTGTACTCCATTAAATCTCGTGGTCCCACTCAGCCACATCACTCCTCCTCTCGTGCGATCGGGGATCGCGGGATCGTGATTTCTCCGTTCCCAATTCCTTTGCAACGAGAATTTCCGAATGCCGAATCCCGACCTCCTGGGATCTCGTGCCACCTGTCCCTACCCTTATCGACGGCTCCCATTTATTCGGGAAATCGGAAATCGTGATTTCGACGAGCACGAAACTCTTGCCTCGTCAAATGCCGAAGCCCGAACCTCGATGGGCTTTGATCCTTCCTGCATCTATGGATTAACTCCTGCGCAGCTTCTCCACGATCCAACGATCCTCGTGATTTCGCGAGTTCAACTCCGTGAACCTTGATCGTTGATTCTCCTTCTTGGAGATTTCCTCTGCCCCAAAGCTCCGTTGTTGTTCGAGTCTCACCTGGGTTTGTTCCCACAATGTTGAAAAAAGGAACTATCCCTCCTGAGCTTGATTTCTCCCACTCCTTCAGAGACTCTTTCGCGCACACTACTTGCACTCGACCTCAACAACTCTCGAAGTGTTGGGTCTCTCAGACTCTGTGCACTCTCTGCAACAGAAGTCTCACACCTTCCTTTTCTCAGACTAACTGCTGAGATTTCAACCTCGGCCTGCACTTCTCTTGCACGACGTGAGTAACCCAATTCAACTCTGGGCAAATGAGAATAAGATTTTAACTGTCTGGCCTCATCAACGCACTCTATGCAGATGAATTCAACTGCACTCTATGCAGGAATCTCCTGGCTCAGACCAAGAAACAATTGAAACGTATTCTCGTCTCTCTCACAGAATTTCAAATCATCTATGAAGTCACATGCACAGCATATCAAAGCAATGCATACAAGAAAGAAAAACATCCATGAGCATAATAACAACACAGAGAAAACAACACAAACCATGCAGTTGAATCAAAGACTCTCTTCTATTTATTCAATCTATACATGGGTGTTCTGCACAGGTTCTTTGCTCTGCTCTTTTCTTGCTCTCTATGATCATCCATAATAATAATACAATGTACATAGGAGGGTGCCTATATTCTGTTTTCCCTCACGAGATCTGAAGCTATCAAATCTATAATAAATTCCTATCTAACAGCATTAAAACTATTAAATTCCTTCCTATCTAAAATACAATACAAGTGCGCTTATTTATGAATGGCTTCATGAAAGAGCAGCGCAACAATGTCCAAAGCATTTCAAAAACATATGTGCTGGCAATGTCCAGCTGTATTTTCCTGCTCCACGCGCTGGCTCGCTTGGTGAGTGATATGATGCTCCTACATCATACTCCTCGGCTCGAAAGATTTCATGGGCTCCTGTCCATGAGCTCCTGCACTGTGTGCCCATGCTTCTGTATAACTGTCTCCGTTTCCTAGCTGGCATCCTCCACTGGGTGATTCTTCCATTTTACCAGGTATTCAAAATACTGCTTTCGCCTGGTCTTCTTTCCTACCCTTTTATCCAGTATGCACTCCATCTGAGGCTTCTGTGCAACTGGAAACTGCTTCTGCCACTGGACCACTGGACCACTGGTTGCTTCTGCTTCATCAGCCCTGTATGGGTATAAATCCAAAATATTGAAAATCGGAGATATCCCGATGCCCTCTGGCAACTCAAGCTCATATGCGTTCTCCCCGAACTTCTTCAGGACTCTGCATGGCCCGATTTTCTTCATCTTGAGCTTGTTATATGTTCCCCTTGGGAACCTTTCTTTCCTTAGGTGCGCGAGAACCATATCGCCAACTTCAAACTGAAGTTGTCTCTTTCGCTAATCGGATCTGCGCTTATACTCCTGATTGGACTTCATCAGTCGCTGCTTCACCTGTGTGTGAAGTTCCTCCATCGCTTCAGCGAACTCTTCAGCATGAGCGCTGCTAGTTTCAGCCTGTCCTGACTCCCTGAGCTCAAAAACTCCTCTCGGCTGTGTCCCATACAAAATCTGGAACGGACTTTTTCCTGTACTCCGATTCACCGAATCGTTGTACACGAACTCTGCCTGTGGCAATATCTAGTCCCAACTACTGTGGTGTTCCATTACCAAGCCTCTCAACAGATCTCCCAGACTTCTATTGACCACCTCGGTCTGTCCGTCTGTCTGCGGATGGTAAGCCGAACTAAATGCCAAACTAGTTCCCAGCTTCTTCCATAGCGTCCTCCAAAAGTGACCTATGAATTTTGTATCCCGATCCGAGACTATGCTCCTCGGAAATCCATGCAATCTGACGATCTCTTTGAAAAACAAATTCGCGATGTGGGTCACATCACTAGTCTTATGACATGAAATAAAATGTGCCATCTTCGAAAACCTGTCCACCACCACAAAGATGGAATCTACTCCTCGCTGTGTCCTCGGCAATCCCAGAACAAAGTCCATACTGATTGCCTCCCATGGCCTCTCAGGTATGGGCAATGGCTGATATAACCCAACATTCTGTTTTCGGCCCTTTGAATGTTTACATATCCTACACCTGTCAACAAACCTCTTTACATCTGCTCTCATACCCGGCCAATAATATGATTCGCTCAGCTTGGCGAATGTCTTATCATGTCCAAAGTGACCTGCTAAGCCTCCGCTGTGTTTTTCTCTCACCAAATTCTCCCTCATGGAGCAATTCGGTATACACAATTGATTGCCCCTTAACAGCAATCCCTCCTGGATCTTGAAATCTATCCAAGGAGTCTGATCCCTGAGAACTGGATTCTCAGCTGCCTCGTATGCTTCCCCGAAGTCTGCATCACCCGCATACATGTATTTGAGGTTTTCAAAACCCAAGGTTTTGACTCTGAACTCCTGCAGCAACAAACATTTTCTGCTCAAAGCATCAACCACTTTGTTAGCAGTTCCTGAAATGTGCTTGATCACAAATGTGAAATTTTGCATGTATTCTACCCATTTTGCATGCTTCTGGTTCAACTTATCCTGTTGACTCACGAACTGCAATGCATGATTATCATTGTACAGTACAAATTCTTTGGGTATCAAGTAATGCCTCCACTTTTTCAATGCCTATATAATGGCATAGAACTCTTTGTCATATGTGGAGTATTTCAGCTTTGCATCATCCAGCTTCTCACTGTAATATGCAACAGGTCTGTCATCTTGACTCAGGACCCCTCCTACAGCATATCCGTTGGCATCACATTTCACTTGAAATGTTTTCCGAAAATCAGGCAACACCAGAATTGGTTGCTCTGTTATCTTCCGCTTCAACAGGTTGAAGCTCCTTTCAGCCTCTACTGTCCAATGGAAAGTCTTATGCCGCTTCTTCACGGTGTCCATCATTGCTGCGCTAATTCCACTAAAATTCCGAATGAATTTCCGGTAGAAACTAGCTAATCCATGGAAACTCCTTACCTCGAAAACATTTCTCGGCGATGGCCAATTCCTGATCACTTCCACCTTCTCAGGATCCATTTTCAACTCATTCCCTGAGATAACAAAGCCCAGATAGATGAGCTCTGTCTGCATGAACGAACATTTCTTCAAATTGATCAGCAGCTTCTCCTGCTGTAGCCTTCTCATTACAATGGCCAAATGTTTTAAATGTTCAGCCCTGGTCTTGCTGAAAATCAGTATGTCGTCCAGATATACAACGACAAATTTGCCAATGAATTCCCACAGGACTTCATTCATCAGCCTCATGAATGTGCTCGGCGCATTCGTCAAGCCAAACGGCATGACCAACCATTCATACAAACCCTCGTTTGTTTTGAATGTTGTATTCCATTCATCTCCCTCTCTCATCCGGATCTGATGATATCCGCTCTTGAGATCAATCTTCGAAAAGTAATTTGCCCCACTCAGGCAATCCATCAAGTCGTCCATTCTCGGCAGTGGAAATCTGTACCTGATGGTGATTTTATTTATAGCCCTGGAGTCTGTACACATTCTCCAGCCTCCATCCTTCTTCGGACTTAGTACTGTCGGAACAACACACGGACTCGGGCTCTCCCTTACCAGTCCTTTATCCAGCAGATCCTGTACCTGCCTTTTGACCTCCTCGTTCTCCTGAGGTGTCAGTCTGTATGCAGCTTTATTTGGTAAACTTGCTCCGAGTATGAGGTCAATATGGTGACTCACACTCCTCATCGGTGGCAACGAACGAGGTAATTTGTCCACGATGATATCAGTGAACTCTCCCAGCAGTTCCTGAATCTCTTCTAGCAAGTCGTCCACTCTTGTGCTTGTCAGGACAATTCTCGGCTTCCTGACAACAAAGAATTGTGGATCTTCATTCTTTTCCATCTCTGTGAGAAGTTCCTTCCCACTCATGAGAAGTATTGTGTTGATTACTTCTGGCTTCACTTCTTTATCTTTTATCGGAAGCAATTTATGTAACCTCCCATCCTTCTCTAATGTATATGTGTTCATCCTCCCATCATGAACAACATTTCTATCATACTGCCATGGTCTTCCCAACAATATGTGGCATACGTCCATGGGAATGACATCACACAAAATCTCATCATGATAATTCCCAATCTTGAATTTAACTAAGCATTGTTTAGTGACACTTACCCGGTGTCCTTTCTGTAACCACGAGACTTTATACGGGCTCGGGTGCTTAATTGTTTCCAGCTCTAGCTTTTCCACCATCTCGGTTGAAACGAGATTGTCTGTGCTCCCACTGTCAATTATGACCTTGCATTTCCTGTTCTTGGCTGTACAAGTCGTTCTGAATAGTCTGCTCCTTTGCACTGAGATTTCCACCTCCTTCTCAGGTGTCAAAAGAATATTATGCATCCCAAGCGACCTTCCACTGTCTGCATCTTCATTCTCAGCATCACGCCTCTGCACTTCAGTGATGTGAGCTTCACTTTTGTCCATCTTCCTGTCTGGACAATCCACGGCCTTATGTCCGTCTTTCCCACATGTAAAACATGTGATGATTCCTCCACGCCCTCTTCCTCTACCTCGGGTACGAGGAATAGCATTGGCGTAAGCATATTCGCCACCCTGCTCTGCATGCTGCCTCCTCAGCTCAGCATATTGTTGTCTTGGTTGTGAGGTTCCACCTCTCTCAACCTTTCCTTGAGGTCTCTTCCATTCCTCCTTGGGTTTCTGTGTTCTTTCTTGGGAAACCGCTTTGCCTCTAGGTTGACTCCTGCCTCGCCCTCTCTGTCCTTGCTTGCGACTCAGCTTCTCTTCGGCTTTCAGAGCCATCCGGTACGCATCCTCAACTGTTCGGATGGTAACCATGCTTAATTCATCCTGAATGTCATACCTCAATCCATTCAGGTATCTCGCCACCTTCACATCATCGCTCTCCCGATGACCTGCTCGGATGTTGAATTTATAAAATTCCTCGGTGTACTCCTTCACCGTCATCAGCTTCTGCCTCAGGTTCTGCATGCACCTGAACAGAGTGATCTGGTAATCCCTCGGGATGAATTTCGCCTTCATCTTAGCGATCATCCGATCCCATCTTTTAATCTTATGTTTTCCTTTGCAACGCCTATCAGCCTGCAACTCATCCCACCATAAGGCTGCATTTCCTTTCAACTTAGTAACAGCATGCCTTATCTTCTTGTCCTCTTCGATATCCTCATAATCGAAGTAGGTATCGAGTGCTCGGATCCAATCCAGAAACTCTTCTGCATTTAGAATCCCTTCATAGACGGGGATGTCCATCTTGGTCTTTGAGCTCATCCTGGAGATAGCTCTGATTAACCTCTTTGTCGAGGCATCCTCAGCTGTGACCTGTTTTTCATCGTGTCCAGCTTCCTCTTCCACCTCGGAATCACTGAACTCTACTGCACCAGCTCCGCGTCTCTGCGCAGTCTCCATCTCCTCAAGCCTTGCTCGGAGATCTCAGATCTGTCTTTCCATTTCTGGGTTTCCTGCTGGCCTACCCCTTCTTCGGGCATCCCTGTCTTCTTGATCAGGTGACTGCCTTTCTCTTCTGGGCGGCATAGTGTCTTCTGTTTCTCTCTGCTACCGGAACAAAGAGAACTCTTCTCCGACTCTGATACCACTTGGTGCGGACGTCACCCCGTGCGCACGTCCGCCTCCACCAGGACCTTCTTTTACACAGGCCGAAGAGTCAAAGACTCTTCCTACTCCTCTTTGGAGTCCTCTACCCACAGTTATTTCGTTAGCGATCTCCCCTTCGCATCTCAGGAAATCGGGTTTCGCAGTATCGCGAAACGCGCATGCACCATTCACACGTAAAACAAAACTCCGAACCCCGAAGGTCAACGGGTCAACACTTCCACTCTTTTTCGGGGATCTCCCTATCGGGATATCGCTGTTTGCGATGTCAACACTTTGAACTTCAAACTATCGAACACCGATGTGCCAATTCCCCGATATAACGCCACCTGTACTCCACTAAATCTCGTGGTCCCACTCAGCCACGTCACTCCTCCTCTCGTGCGATCGGGGATCGCGGGATCGCGATTTCTCCATTCCCAATTCCTTTGCAACGAGAATTGTCGAATGCCGAATCCCGACCTCCCGGGATCTCGTGCCACCTGTCCCTACCCTTATCGACGGCTCCCATTGATTCGGGAAATCGGCAATCACGATTTCGACGAGCACGAAACTCTTGCCTCGTCAAATGCCGAAGCCCGAACCCCGATGGGCTTTGATCCTTCCTACATCTATGGATTAACTCCTACGCAGTTTCTCCACGATCCAACGATCCTCGGGATTTCACGAGTTCAACTCCGCGAACCTTGACCGTTGATTCTCCTTCTTGGAGATTTCCTCTGCCCCAAAGCTCCGTTGCTGTTCGAGTCTCACCTGGGTTTGTTCCCACAATGTTGACAAAAGGAACTATCCCTCCTGAGCTTGATTTCTCCCACTCCTTCAGAGACTCTTTCGCGCACACTTCTTGCGCTCAACCTCAACAACTCTCGAAGTGTTGGGTCTCTCAGACTCTGTGCACTCTCTACAACAGAAGTCTCACATCTTCCTTTTCTCAGACTAACTGCTGAGATTTCAACCTCGGCCTGCACTTCTCCTGCACGACATGAGTAACCCAATTCAACTCTGGGCAAATGAGAATAATAATTTAACTCTCTGGCCTCATCAACGCACTCTATGCGGATGAATTCAACTGCACTCTATGCAGGAATCTCCTGGCTCAGACCGAGAAACAATTGAAACTTATTCTCGTCTCTCTCACAGACTTTCAAATCATCTATGAAGTCACATGCACAGCATATCAAAGCAATGCATACAAGAAATCAAAACATCCATGAGCATAATAACAACACAGAGAAAACAACACAAACCATGCAGCTAAATCAAAGACTCTCTTCTATTTATTCAATCTATACATGGGTGTTCTGCACAGGTTCTCTACTCTGCTCTTCTCTTGCTCTCTATGATCATCCAGAATAATAATACAATGTACAAAGGAGGGTGCCTATATTCTATTTTCCCTCACGAGATCTGAAGCTATCAAATCTATAATAAATTCCTATCTAACAGCATTAAAACTATTAAATGTCTTCCTATCTAAAATACAATACAAGTGCGCTTCTTTATGAATGGATTCATGAAAGAGCGGGGCAACAATGTCCAAAGCATTTCAAAAACATATGTGCTGGAACTGTCCAGCTGTATTTTCCTGCTCCATGCGCTGGCTCGCTTGGTGAGTGATATGATGCTCCTGCATCAAGATGTTAGCGACAATTTTTGTCTTGGGCACAAAGGTACCCAGGTCTGCAGGTAGCACGGGAAGCACCCCAGCGCAACACGGGAGAATTTCTTTTCCAATCACAAGTCAAGCGAGCGGGTGAAGTTTTGATGTTAGCGGCCGAGGTCCACCTACAAAACAGATCGACGTGCAGCGGGATTTCGGGACTGCCAAGTTTCCCGGGATTTAGCACGAAGGGTAGCGCCCATAGTTCAAGGCAAGTCTGGGTCGTCCGATCCAATTGGGACAGGTGGTGGCTAGACGGCGTATCAGGGATCGGTGTTTCAGGAGACAAGGAGCCTCGCATTCTTTACAGCTGAAATCGTCGATCGGCGAAACGTCGAAAGCACCTTTGGAGCCAAGCCCACGGTCCTAGGACCAGGTCACATCAAGCGAGCCTATGAAAGGGGGCAGCCCCCTTTATAATAGCGAATACTATCTGGGCCGTTCATCTGAAGAACGCGTGGCGCACATCCGCGTCACGTCGGCACTTGGGAGTTTGAGGAGTTAGGAGTATATATACTTAATTTTGATATTTTTCAAAGGGTCGATGGTAGAGCGAAGCTCCCGATTGTAATGTTTTAACAGACGCTCTAGTTCTCTGGTTATGCATATGTATGTAAGATTTCTTGTTTAATGAAAGACAGTTTCCCTATTCCATCTAGTTTTCATCTCATACTGAGGGAGTTCATGATTGACTGATTCACATGAATTATTGCAGTTTTGTTATGATAAAGGTTTTATTGTGGCACTATTGTATTCTCTGGTTTTATGCATTTGAATGTAAGAAGATCTTGTGTTTAAATGCATTCTCCTACAGTCTGATAGAAACTTGATGTTGACAACAGACCTTTGCACCTCTCTGATACAATTCTTCCCCCTACTCACCCTTACTACAACTCACTATCTGAAGCATGTCCAAGACCTCACCTGCTCATGCATGCCTGGCCTAGTTTCGGAGTTGAAAAAATATCGTCATAGTTTACTTCCATTCGATCACCCCTTTCATACACAAATCGTGACATAAAATGATGGGCGTCGGGCTCTGCTCCTGCTGCAATCCAGGAGTGACTTCCATCGCCAACATTTCTGGTGCTGTTGCCGGGGACGAAGTTGAAAATCTTCCCTGGGATTGAACGACATTGAGCTTCTGATTTTGAAGGTGCATCAGGCATCAGAGCCCTTGAAGATTGCTATTGTGCACCTGGCGACTCCATTGTGACGACTCCACTGTGGTGAACTTGTCGTGTCAATTGTGGCTTTCAGAGGCAGACATACGTGATCCCATCCACAGCTGCCTCTAGCTACACTTGAGACTGATCGGGAGGTGATCCTTGGAAAAGGAAAGGTCTCTGAAGGAGAAGTTGTCGCTGAACCAGGTAATCTGCCATCTCCTTCTGTAAGAACTCCTTTTTCTCCTCCTCAGTTTCCTAGCAGACCGCTTTCTGAAGTTTCCCGTTTCCTAAATTTCGGGAGTGTTCCTGTTGAGGTTTCCCTCCCTGATCTGGGATTAGAGGGAGAAATCCTTGTCACTCCCATTTCTCTTGAAGTTGTACCTTGGCGTAGACCCAGGACCACACAAGATTTCCCCACTCCTGGATTTACATCTCCTCCTCTTGTTACTGCAGTCGCTTCTACGCGAAGGGAAACATCATCCGACCTAAGCTCGCTAGCCTTCTCCCCAAATCCCCTATTGTTTCCCACTCCCCTTAGAAGTTCATCCCCAGTATCCTCTTTTCGAGCTCCTTCTCCTCTGAGTTCTCCTCCACACAATATCCCTATGGCAGGAGCAAATCCCCCTATGACCAGAATGGAGGCCATTATAGCCACTAGGTATGCTCCCCTCGTGCTACCGCAGCCTCTCAACACCCTCCCAGCAGATGGTTACCTCAAGCAATTGCCCAAGTTTACAGGTGAGGAGGACGTAACTACAGAAGAACACCTAGAAGCCTTTTACCATTTCACATATGATAATGTCATCATGCATGCAAACGTATGGATGAGGATTTTTGTCCATATCCTTCAAGGCGAGGTTAGAAAATGGTTCAATGCCCTGCCTCCTGGATCTATTGATGGCATCAAAGCTTTAGATAATGCCTTTTTAAGACAGTGGGGAGATAAAAAAGACTTCATGTATTACATGACAGAGTTTGGGTATTTGAAGAGAAAGGAAGGAGAGTCTGTCTCCGACTTCTCCAAGAGATTTAATAAAATGTACAACAAAATCCCTGCTGAGATAAAACCCTCTGAAGCTTCTGCAAAGATCACTTATGCTAGCACCTTTGGTCCTGATTTCTACCTCCTGTTGAGGGAAAGAAGAGCCACTACTCTGGCCCATATGCAAGACGCAGCCGTGGAGGTAGAATCTAATATATTAGTTGTTGACCGACTCAGGAACACTGCGGGTAGAAACATATCCAAGCAGAAGCTTGGAGCTTCCTCATCCAGCTCCTCTCCCCTGCCCTTTCAGACAAATGAGACAGCTAGAATACTAAAGTCACTTTCTGCTATAATGGAAAGGTGGGAGTTAGAAGGGAATCCCATGTACAGAAATCCCCAGAATGCTGATGGTAGAGGTTTCAGGAGACCTGATAACAATGGACCGCGGGCCTTCCCAAGGGAACAAAGGGAAAAAGACAGAGAAGATCAAAGGATTCAAACCCCTCTCCAAAATAACCTGGTTACTCATGAGGGAGGGGAGGAGATAGACGAGTTCGACCCCGAAATTCATTGTGTTGAAGAAGCTCCTCCTTTTCCCCATTTGACTCAATCTGCATATGAAAAATCCTTGATGAACATCCAAATCCATGAGTTAGGTAAGGGAGAAAGGGTCGGTCACACCTCTAACAAATACAATCTCAGGTCAAGAAAGAAAGAAGGAGACTTTGACAGCCAAGACCAGCCCCTCATAGCAGATAGGCCTACTAAATCTACAGCAGCCACTACTAAAGAAAGGAAAACTAAGAGTGCTTTGCCAGTAGCCAAGGAACCTGTCAATGAGGTAAGGGAAGCTCCTAAGCCTATTCCTTCCTTCAATTTTGAGCATGAGATTCGGAAGATTAGAATTCTTGTACCCCTATCTGAACTCGTTAAAAACGAAGATTTCAAAAGGTCCCTCTCCAAGTTGCTACAATCTGAGTCCCCCCAGCCTCCCTCTGACTCAGTGAACCTTCAAGATGAAAAGCCAACAGTTGTCCTAGGGCCCATGGTAGAAGATAGAGATGATTCATCCCCCCCCTTCTACACATCCCTGAATATACATGATAAAGTGTTGCATAACTACCTCATGGATTCAGGGGCTTCCCATAACCTTATGCCCAAAATAGTAATGGAAGAATTGGGACTGGAGGTGACAAAAAATTATCATGATTTGTACTCTTTTGATTCAAGAAGAGTGCAGTGTCTAGGAGTCATCAAAGACCTTGTGGTTTCTTTGTTTCAACTTCCCATGAAGAGTGTGGTCATGGATATTGTGGTAGCTGACGTTCCCCCCAAATTTGGCATGTTGTTGTCTAGATCTTGGATTAAAAAGCTTGGGGGAACATTACAGATGGATCTCATGTATGCCACCATCCCAGTCTTTGGAAGGGAATACAGGAGGTTGTACAGGGAAGCCCAGCTAACCTATATTGTCAGTGATGAAGCAAACCCCACTAATCACCCCATCTTTGCACTTGACACCGATTTAGGGTCTAGTTTGTTGCAGATCACTGAAACTCCCGAGGTCCCTTTACAGATCAGAAAGCAACTCATTCTTAATCAGGAGATACCTCCTCCAACCACCTCTGTTTGGAAGATGTTTTTCGACGGAGCTTCTTCTAGCGAAGGCGCTAGCGCTGGGGTGGTTTTTATATCACCTTGTCAGGAGGCCATATCCCTGTCATGCAAGCTGGAATTTGAAATCACCAACAATGTGGCAGAGTATGAAGCTCTTGTTCTAGGTATGAGGTCTGCAAAGGAAATGGGAATTAAAGAAATAGCAATATTTGGAGATGTTGAGTTGATCATCCAGCAAGTCAGAAATGATTATCGTACTAATAATCCCTGGCTCAAGAATTACAGAAATGAGGTATGGGACCTGATTGGCAATTTCTTCTTGGCCTTTAACATTTCTTTCATTCCGAGGGAGGAGAATACTTCAGCCGATTCTTTAGCTATCTCAGCTAGTTTGCTCAAAGTTCCTCTACCGCCTATGGTCAAATATGATGTTGAAATAAGATATAGGCCCTCTGTACCGGATAACGTCAAGCATTGGAAGGTATTTGAAGATGACCTAGAAATCGAAAAATTTCTCCAATCTGTTGATGAATTTTTTGCATTGCACATTGATCAGGATCCCGACCCGGAAGGTGACCCTCACCCTGAGGTGTTTTTAAATAAAATTGCTAATCACCAGATTATTCAGCTACCTAGCAATCACATTCTGAGGGGACTAATCCCTTTAGAAAGACTGTTCGATGGGAATGATGTGGCCGTAAAGGGTAAGGTTTCAAATGAATATGTTGATACAACCGAATGTAACATCGGCACACAGGAGGAGCCTAGGCTTGTCAAATTATCAAGAAATTTGACCAGAGAACAGAGGGCCGAATATACTGAATTGCTGAGAGAGTTTGTTGATGTGTTTGCATGGTCATATGAGGACCTTAAGACATATGACACATCCGTCATTGAACACAAGATCCCATTGAAGGAAGAAGCTAGGCCATTTAGGAAAAAGCTAAGATAGATAAATCCAATGTTGTTGCCTGTCATGGAGAAAGAAGTGAAGAAGTTTCTAGAGGCCCAGATTATCATCCCCTTGAGATATTCCGAATGGGTGGCCAATTTGGTTCCGGTGAGGAAGAAAAGTGGAGAAATCAGGCTTTGTGTCGATTTCATAAACCTGAATAGGATCTCAAAGAAAGAAAATTACCCCCTACCTAAGATGGAGCACATACTGCAGAGGGTAACTGGTGCATCCAGGATATCCATGATCGATGGGTTTTCTGGCTATAATCAGATATCGGTCATGCCTGAGGATAGGGAAAAGACAGCCTTCACCACTCCTTGGGGCACATTCATGTACGCCAAAATGCCTTTTGGACTTATGAATGCAGGAGCAACATTTCAGCGAGCCATGGATATAGCCTTCATCGGGGAGAAAGACCAGTTTGTAGTGATCTACCTAGATGACATCACAGTCTTCTCCAGGTCTGATAAGGAGCATCGCTGCCACTTGAGGAAAGTTTTTCTGAAGTGTCGGAGGTTTGGTCTCTCCCTAAATCCCAAGAAATCCTTATTTTCTATGATGGAGGGCAAGCTGTTAGGCCATATAGTATCAGCGGAAGGAGTGAGGATTGATCCCAGCAGAGTTGAGGCAATTCAGACCCTGTCACTTCCCAGATCTAAAAAGGAGGTCCAGGCCTTTTTAGGAAAGATTAATTTCCTGAGGAGATTCGTCTCAAATTTTGTTGAACTAGTAAAACACATCATGACAATGCTCAGAAAGGGAAACAAAGTGAAATGGACCGTTGAACCCAGGGAATCTTTTGTCCAAATAAAGAGGGCACTAACTGAGGCGCCTGTGCTGATTAGTCTTGATTATTCCAAACCTTTCCTGGTCTTTTCTTTTGCTTCCTCCGATACGGTAGCAACAGTGTTATTGCAGAAAAATGAGGAAGGATGGGAGCAACCCATTGCTTTCTTCAGTAGGGCATTAAGAGATGCAGAGATCAGGTATGAAATCATGGAGAAGCAGGCCTATGCCTTAGTGAAAGCTCTCAAATATTTTAGAGTCTATGTCTTGCACTCAAAGGTAACCGCATACGTTCCTTCGGCTTATGTGAAGGACATCCTAGTGCAGCCCGATTTAGATGGGAGAAGAGGCAAATGGATAGCTAGAATCCTGGAATTTGACTTGGAAATAAAGCCCACCAAGTTGGTTAAGGGACAAGGTTTAGCCAAGCTACTGGCTGAATCCAATTGTGAAGCACTGGGAGTTAGTTTCATCAATACTTGCCCAAAAATTCAGCAAGCTGAGTTGCCCAGCCAATGATCTCAGGACGGCTTATCATTAACAGAATGTGTCTGGTATTGTGACATTTTGTACTTTCTACAGGAGTTGAAGCCCCCTGATGGAATGTGTAAAAGTAAGGCAAGAGATTTAAAGCTCAAGGCAGTCAGATATTGCCTCATTGGGCAAGTCTTATACTAGAGAGACCCCCTAGGAGTGTTGCTAAGAAGTCTGAACCCAACAGAAGCCAAGAAAGTTATGTTTGATTTCCACATAGGCCTTTGTGGGGGGCATCATTTCTGGAAGACCACAGCTCACAAAATCCTCAGGGCTGGGTATTACTGGCCCACTTTATTCGTTGATGTCAGCAGAGAAATCAGGGCCTGCATCAAATGCCAAAAGTTCTCAGGGAAACAGCAGCTTGGGCCACTACCACTGAAGCATGTGATAGCTTCACCACCTTTTCAACAGTGGGGGCTAGACTTTATCGGGGAAATTCATCCTCCCTCAAGCGGCCAGCACAGATGGATCCTGACTGCAACAGATTATTTCACCAAGTGGATAGAAGTTGCCCCCACCATAAGTACATCCCACAAAGTAATTATCAGCTTCCTGAAGGATATCATGGCCAGATTTGGCTGTCCTAGCAGAATCGTCACTGATAATGCTGCTTCCTTCAAATCTGAGCCTCTCATTAAGTTCTGTGAGCAGTTCCATATCTCGCTAATTCACTCCACCCCCTACTATCCCCAGGGCAATGGTTTAGCAGAATCCTCCAACAAGGGCCTGATAAGGATCATCAAAAGACTATTGGAGGACAACAAAAGGGCCTAGGATTCGAAGTTGAAATTTTCTTTATGGGTTGATCGAGTGACAACGAAGAAATCCCTAGGCACCTCGCCTTTTCAGCTGGTTTACGGAGCAGAGGCGGTTTTTCCCACTCAACTCGCCTTACCTGTGGCAAAGTTCTTTCAAGATTATGAAAGAGAGCCGGATCATATGATTAGAAGGATTCATCAAATAGTAGAAGTACATCAGGTCAGGGAACATGTGAGGGACACAGCTCATAGTCATCAGCAAAGGGTCAAACAGCCTTTCGACAGGAAGGTCAGGAAGAAGGAGTTCGAGGTCAGGGATTTGGTACTTAAGTGGGATGCACCCAAACAGGATAAGGGAAAACATAGAAAGTTTGACACCCACTGGATCGGCCCCTTCAAAATCTCTGAGGTTTTCTCAAACAACACGTACTAGTTACAAAATCTGGAGGGTGAAGAGGTTTTTAACAGCCCAGTAAATGGACATTTTCTGAAGAAATGTTTTGTTTGAGCCTTAGATGGCTCCTTTGTTTGTAAATATTGTCCTTTAGTTCTTTGTTCATTTTTTGTTTGTATATTTTCGGCTTAGTAAATGACTCCATAGCCCAATAGCAAGGCACTGAAACTGCAAAATGAGTTCTTAGAGAATCACAGGGATGACTCTATCCCCCATGGAGCCTAATGTTAGCGACAATTTTTGTCTTGGGCACAAAGGTACCCAGGTCTGCAGGTAGCACAGGAAGCGCCCCAGTGCAATGCAGGAGAATTTATTTTCCGATCACAAGTCAAGCAAGCGGGCGAAGTTTTGATGTCAGCGGCCGAGGTCCACCTACAAAACAGATCGAAGTGCAGCGGGATTTTGGGGCTGCCAAGTTGCCCGGGATTTAGCACGAAGGGTAGCACCCATAGTTCAAGGCAAGTCTGGGTCGTCCGATCCAATTGGGACAGGTGGCGGCCAGTCGACATATCAGGGATCGGTGTTTCGGGAGACAAGGAGCCTCCCATTATTTATAGTTGAAATCGGCGATCGACGAAACGCTGAAAGCACCTTTGGAGCCAAGCCCACGGTCCTAACACCAGGTCACATCAAGCGAGCCTGTGAAAGGGGGAAGCCCCCTTTATAATAGCGAATACTATCTGGGCCGTTCATCTGAAGAACGCGTGGCGCACATCCGCGTCACATCGGCATTCGGGAGTTTGAGGGGTAAGCGCAGCTCGTTATTTCACCTCTCGAAACCTCGAATCCCGAAACGTCGAAAGCGCCCAGAATTAGGCCCATGGTTTTGACGTCTGGTCACAGAGGAGCAGGCCTAAAGGAGAGGTGCTAATGTTTATCATTTGACGAGTCGGGCCCGCGGTATTTTCGAATCAGTTCAGAATCATCGGATCAGTGGGGGAACGCGTGGCGACCGTTAGGTTCTCCCGGCATTTCGCCCATCGCAATTCCAAAGAAAGAAGACTTTCTCCTTCCTATCCACGAACCCCGAAATGCCGAAAGCACTCTGGAAAATAGGCATAAGGTCACGGCCCGTGGTCACTCGAGAAAGTAGAAAGGGTTGTATGAAGGGGAGGCCAAAAGCACCGAATTGAGTTTCAGAATGGGGGCATTGTGTTCTCCAGACGTCGTTTCGACATGATCTAAATCCCGGTACCTGCTGGGAATGAATGAAGAAGAGAGAGGGTGGTTGAAACCTCGCCTCACTCATTAATTGCAAAGTATGGACGTTCCAGCTAAAAGTCTACCCAAGAAGGTCCTCTGTACTGGTTCTTCTCATGGAAGCCACGTCGAGTCCTCAACTCGCCAGGGAAGCTTGCACACACTAATTCAACATTTAAAGGCTTAGCTACCCCCTGGCGCGAGCCATGCAGAATTAAGGTGGCGTATGATAGGGGAGTGCAGGCCAGATTTGATTGAAGAGACTCCTCGTCCTGAAAGTCCCGTGGGCCTCTGTTGGGCAAATGCTTAGGAGTATATATACTTAATTTTGATATTTTTCAAAGGGTCGATGGTAGAGCGAAGCTCCCGATTGTAATGTTTTAACAGACGCTCTAGTTCTCTGGTTATGCATCTGTATGTAAGATTTCTTGTTTAATGAAAGACAGTTTCCCTATTCCATCTAGTTTTCATCTCATACTGAGGGAGTTCATGATTGACTGATTCACATGAATTATTGCAGTTGTGTTATGATAAAGGTTTTATTGTGGCACTATTGTATTCTCTGGTTTTCTGCATTTGAATGTAAGAAGATCTCGCGTTTAAATGCATTCTCCTACAGTCTGCTAGAAACCTGATGTTGACAACAGACCTTTGCACCTCTCTGATACAAGTCTTCCCCCTACTCACCCTTACTACAACTCACTGTCTGAAGCATGTCCAAGACCTCACCTGCTCATGCATGCCTGGCCTAGTTTCGGAGTTGAAAAAATATCATCCGAGTTTACTTCCATTCGATCACCCCTTTCATACACAAATCGTGACATAAACTGATGGGCACCAGGCTCTACTCCTGTTGCAATCCAGGAGTGACTTCCATCGCCAACAGGAGAGAATCCTATAAAGTGGGATATGATCTTGGCACAAGTTGAATTTTCATATAATAATCTAGTGAATAGGTCTACATAAAGACACCATTTCAAATAGTGTGGATGATCACCAAAGGGAGTAACAAAGTTGGTAAGTTTGAAAGAATCAAACTTGAAGAATATAGATGTAGAGACATTCACATAATTCATGAGAGACGTGCATGAACATGTGAATCAACATTTGTAGTAGAGAAATTGGAATTATAAAGAGAAGGATGATGATAAAATGGAGAAGATGTTTACATAAGGAGATTCAATTCTAGAGTACTTGAGAAAAGAGAGGCTCTTGAGAGGAACATATAATAAATCTAAGTTGAATAAGATAGGGTTGTGTCTAGTCCCAAGGAAGATTTGTGATGATGCATATAAGTTGAAATTTCTAGATGGATTGAATATCTCATTAATATTCAATATAATATATTTGTATGAGTACCATTATGGTAGAAGAGATGTCAAAGGTTAGGTTGTAGTTTGGAAGGGTTAAATTTCAGAGAGAAGAGAGCTGAAATAACAAAAGTATTGGAAGAGTGAGTTTCTAGAAGATTGAGAAGGAAGGAGTAAATATAGTACTTAGTGCATTGGAAAGGATGGAGTTCTAAAAATGCTACAAGGATCTTAGAAGAAAAATTGCCCAATTTGATAAGCCATTGACAGAGGCTATCATATCCATCTTGTGAGCAGGATGCTCACCTTTAAATTACCAAGGGGGTCTCATGCAGGGGTGTCCTTAGCATATACTAATCATGCACATCCAAAAATATTGTTTTTAGTTCAAGTTTTCTTTTTCTTTTCTTTTTAGTGGTTTTGTTTCCAAGATAGTCTTAGATTTCTAAGTTGATTTATCATGGTTATAAATGAATCAAGAAGATTTTTTTATGATAAAAATCACTAGGGTAATTATTGAGAAGGAGTCAAGTAGAAAATTATCAGAGATAAGAAGGGATTGGGAGTTCATAGATTATTTGATGGAAACAATATAATGAAGCAATCAATAGAGCAATCCAATGGAAACAGTTTGATGAAGCAACATTAAGCTTAGTAGCAATAGATGGATGTATAACATCTATTGAACATTGGGAGCAAAGAGGCAAGGGAAAACTTGTCAATATAGGATTACCAATAATGGTTGTTGATAGTGGGTCCAATGATGAAGGAATACATGTGGTGTCCCACCATAGGTGCAAAAGGGTAAATGACTAACAAGGGAATGTTAGAACAGAGTATGTGTAGATCATCCAATCTGTTGGAACATCAAAGATATAAAATGAAGTAGATTCATCTAAGGATATTAGACTTGGTAGCTTGTAGATCATTGGATAAATTGGAGGATCGACAATGCACAACTCATTGTGAGCTTTTGGAGAGGCACATAAGAAAATGAAGTGAATAATCCCACATGACATCATAAATGAGAAGACACTCGGCCTTCAATTAAGTGTTGAATTAGAAGTTCTATACAATTTCATCTTTCTAAGGTACCTTCAAGCATCAGTGTCGCCCAAGACATGTAGTGATGGAAGTTGGTGATTCGCTATCTTGAGTAGTGGAAATGGTTTCGATAGTTCATGTCTCAAGGACCATGTATAAATTGAATGATTGAGAATGGAGTTTGGATTTTCATCTGGAATGATAATGTCAAGAAGAGGTTTTTTCCCCTCTTAATAAGAACATCACCGGAAGAGGTTTATAACCTTTAAGGATTTATCTTTGTGATTGTAATAAGGCCCAAGGTTTGGCCAATTAATTGAATAAAATATTGTCATGAGTCATTGACTCTATGTGCATTTGTATTTGTTTGCTTCTAGTGTTATTGTGCAAATTTGATGAATTGCAAGCCCCATGCTTGCATCACATTAGATATATAGGAATATTATAATCTATTCTATGAGATCTATTGTACATTTACTTTAGTATATTTTTTTATATTACAGATATATTTGTGCTCATTACCTTGCATTGTTTTTTACATTTCATATATGTAATATTACGTAGTAAGGTTTAACCAAGTATTTCATAAATTTTACTATCACAATCATTTGATATAAAAAGTTTGAGAACATCGCAAATCTTAAAAGAGAAAGGAAGAATAGGAGAAATATAAATAATTCCAATTAAAAAGTAGGGGAACCACTAACATTGATCCATCTTAAATATGAGATCAATAAAGTGTCGATGGGATTAATAAAGTGTCGAGAAGACTCATATTTCTTGAGATGCCAATCCATATATTTGGCATCTCAATTTTTAGTTTATATTGATTCCTTAGGATACAAAAATAATGAAATTGACACATCAATAAATACAATTTCTCTTAGTGCTTTATTATTCCATCAATGCTTTATTATTCCATCAATGAGATAAGTAGATGTTAAATTATTATTAAACTTAAAATTAATTCAATAATAAGAATTAATTCATATATTTATCTCATTAAAATAAACATCTCTACAATTCCATTGAAATATAAATTTTAAATTTTATATATCAAAATATTTTGTTTGGATTGAAATATAAATTTTAACTTTTTATCTATCACAATAAATAGTGGTGACACATATGTGAAATCCTACCCTTTATACATTATATGAACATTTTATGTATACACACAATTGTATATATCATTATTTTTATATACATCTAACTGAATGTTAGATAGAAAAGTTGTGTTAGTTATTCCCTAACTCTAAAATGTTAAAGCTCATGTCTCTTTCAAGTAATACATGTTGTCACATTAATTAAGGAAAACCATTTGATGTAGATATGGCATCTCGTGCTTTAGTGCCTCTTTTACTATTTGATTTGGATTCGAAAATCTAAATTATTTCTTTATATTTAATGAAGAATATTTTCTTTTTTATATAATTTGATTTGGATTTGACCCGCCTAGGTTATTCCTTCATATTTTAATGAAGAATATTGTTATGATTATATAGTACAAAAGTGATATATATTTAATATTTTTCTTTAAAAAAAAACAACTTTGGGTTAGGGAAAAACTTTTAAAACATAGTGTTAGATGATTTTAGGTGATTATTAAGTTTCGTGTTCAAATTTATTTAACCATCTTTATGTGATTTTAGGTGATTTGATGTTGGCATGTTGAATCATAAAGAAAAAACTTTACTTTAGGTGATTATTAAGTTTCGTGTTCAAATTTAATTAAAATTGCAATACTATTTTCTAGATATTTTCTAAATTCTTTTTCTAATATAAGGGAGTGATGGCTGCAATTAGAGATATCATTGAACTTGAACTTTATTCGTCCTTTTAGCAGAGGATTCCATTTATATTTAGTAAATACAAATTCTAAGTAGTTAATTTATTATCAAGAAATTGTTTACTACAATAACTCAATTTGGGTTGATGACCTCTACAAACTAAGAGTCAAGATTTGGTCTTAATTTTTTGACATTTTTAACTAAATCCAACTAATCACACCCTTATTTTGACGTCATTGTTTTTTTTAAGTAAGTAACATTTATATTAATATATATAGAGAGAGAATTTATAGCAGAGTTGAAACAGGCTTAGTGCCTAAAGAGATCATGACAGTGCCTTAGGTTCAAAAAACCAAAAAATATGTCTTCCCTAGTGGGGTAACCAATCCTGATAGAGCAACGTATGTCTGAAAATCAGATGATGATAAGTATCATAGAGTCTGTCGTCATTGTTGCCTATCCTAAAAACATAAAAAAATAGATATAAAAGAGGAAAACAAAGACTAAAAATCATGCTACTATTGAACATGAGGAACCTATGACGAGGAGGGATCTATGCCCGCTCTGCATTCATCTGCAACAAAAGATTTGGCACCGTCCAGACCCCCAATAGGAGGATGGAAGACACTGCCATGTCTATGTGATATCCATGTCGCCACCTCTAGCAGATAAGTATTTGAGTTTTCAACAGTTCCATTTGACTCTTGAATTGGTAGAAGTCCTCATCTTCTAGTAGCATGCCCAGGGCCACCATTGTTTTCATGTGTCAATACAACTCCAGAGTATGGTAGAATTTCCAATTTTTGGTTCTGGTGTAACTAAGATCGGGAATCAACCCTCCAACCTATTGATCCACCTCTGCATCATCCTTAAATTCCTGATCCAAGTGGATATTGGTGGCCACCCACCTATTCCAACTAGCTCCTCTTGATAGTTTTTAGTTCAACACGTTCTTCTGTAATTCTTTGTAATTGTGGGTTGTACATTTCAGGGGTTGTCTAAATCCCTACACAACTTCCAAGTGGAGATTGGTGGCCACCCACCTAATCCAATTGGCTTATTTTGGAATTTTTCATGTCAGTACATCTTTTTGTACTTTCAGGGCCATTTTGGGGCCTTAAACAGTTCTTGTTTGGCTTGCCACAGTTAAACTATAGACGAAGTCAAATTTTGATGGCATAATGTATAGTTCTCGAAAATACCTTTCCAGTGGGCTATCACGTGCCTAAAACGGAGGTCATATGCAAAAGTTATGACCTGGGGAAGTTGAGGTACCAACTTACCCATAAGGGCCCACATAACTTTTGGTGTTTCGTCTCCTAGGGTTAGGTTTTCAGATGTCTAGGGTTTTGGAATTCATGAGTAGTGTTAAAAATGCCTCTGGAGCCTCATTGTAATCATTATTCTCATACGGATGCACGTAGCAACCACATCTCTTCTTAGAGATAGCTACCACCATTTGAGCAAGTTTTGTTGGATTACTAAGAGGGGAGGTGAATCAGTAATAGAGCAATTTAATTCTTTTTAACCATATAATCCAAGTGTTATATCAATGAAGCATTATCATCCAATAATTGCAAAGTAAATAAGCAATGAACAAATGAACAAACATACACATACACAGTACACCAGTGTTTTACGTGGAAACCCAAATCGGGAGAAAACCATAGAATGTTTTTTCTTATATGTCTTGAAGAATTGCATTCATTAGAAGCACCAACTTCCTTTGTTTTCCAGCTGCAACTGGAAGGAGGCTCCAACCCCCTAGTTTATCAAGCTACAACCTAAGGGAAGCTCCAACTCCCCAATTCTCTGGCTACAACCAAAAGGAGGCTACAACCCCCTATGTTCTCCAGCTACAACCGGAAGGTGGCTACAACCACCTGTCCTTGCCCCATCCTCCCACCCTGAAGTAGAAGTAGAATGATGGAACCACTGTCAGCCTGTCACTGTGAGATATACCGCTGTAAACCTGTACCAATAAATTTGAACCATGCATCAACATGTACCTCAACCTGTAATCAACCTGTACCATAAATAAGTGCATGACCTCAACAGCTCGAAGAAGAGCAAAGCCAGCGCGCTTCGGGCTATATTATTACGATTACGGAAACCATGCACCAACTTGTACCAAATAACCTGTAATCAACCTGTACCATAAACAAGTGCATCCAATCATGTACCAAGTATGTACCAATCATGTGTCAACTAATCGTCAACTATGACTCATCAATACGTGCCAACATCATCAACTATACACCTCATGTATGTGCCAACTCATCAACTACTTGTCTCAACCATGTACTCAACATGTACCTCAACCAAAAGCCCTCATCAATTTCATGATCCAAATCTGATTTGTACCTCTGTAATAGACCTGGTGTATATGATCACATTCATACAAACCTTCCTTAACTTCAACAACAAGAGACTATCATTTTCATCAAACTTTTCTTTAGTCTCACATGCCTAGTTTTGGATTAGTCAACAACCCTAACTTGAAGTAATCATAAATTTGTACCTATAATGTATAAATATATGAAACTGATATACAATGTTCTTCAATGTGTTTTATGCAATTCCTTCAGGTATCACTACTTGTAACCTCTCAGAAAAGGAGTTATAGGAAAAATGGCATACCTTGTTGAATTCTGGCTTATTCTATAGAGTGACCTTGTAGAGCATGCCCCGCACGGAATATTTGTTGAATTTATCTGAAACTGTTACACAACATAATAAAGACTTTACCCTAACCAACACATTTTGTTTCACTTAATTTTTATCTGTTATGAAGAATTTATGACGTTTTTACCCGAAACACCTATTTTTGACTAGTTTCAGGACTAGCCACAAACCCTATTTTTCACAGACTGTAACTCCAAAAATACAATAACCCACAAGCTGATTTTTTACCAAAAATACTTGGATATGTTTTCTGAATGGAATAGAAATTTCACGGTCTAAATCATTATAGAAACAAAGTTATAGCGAAAATGGTGAGATGAACTGTAAATAACATACCTTAGAAAGCACCATCAAAAGAATTTATCCTTCCTTGCATTTCGGCCTTGTTTTCTTCACCTTCCCTCAGAATTTCGGCTTATATATCCTTTGTTACCTCATACACCTATAGATATTCAATATTCTCAAGTGTGATTAAAATGAGAGAGCCTTGTCTCTTATTTATACTCTCCAAGTAGCTTCCTTAAAAACATCTTCTAGGTCACTTGGCCCCACTTTCCTTATTTTAGGGTTAACCCACTTCTAATTTCTCCATTAATTTTAGTATTGAAACAATTTATTTTGTATTCACTTTGAATTGTAATACACTCATTACTTCAATTTATTATTTACCTTTTAAAATCTCTTAAACCACTTTGACTACTTTGACCTTTTGGGGTTTCTAGATGACATATGAGGGTCCTCCAACTTCGTAAGGCCATAACTCTCAAACCGTGAGGAGTTATGTGACATTACACATACCACAAGAAATGGAATGACATGTACTATCCATATAGAATAGTATTATCTGAAAATATATCATAAATCATATTTTTATCCATCAAACAAACTTGGGTCCATTACCCAAACCTGGTGTCTCCAACTTCTCATGGCCATAACTCTCTAACCGTGAGGAGTTATGTGACGTTCCACATACCACCGGAAATGGAAAGACAAGAACTATCCATCTAGGATAGTTTACCTAACATATTTATTGTCCTTCATCTCATTATTCCACAATTAAGCATGGGTTCTCTTACTCCGCAAAGCATCTTCCCGTGAGGGCTTTCACCATAAGGGGACCACTTTGGAGTTCATCCATATTTAATTCTTATCAACCATGACAAGACAATAATGAGTCATATTTACATCAAACAATATTGGGTCCATTACCCAAACCTTTGTGTTGCGTGGCTTTCTTCAAGGGTTGACATCAATGATAACCAACCTTAATCAACAGTTTCCAGTCTGTGGTTTTACAGTTTCACCCTATTCAATTTATTCAAAAGAAGTTATTGTTCATTGGTTATATGTTTTTGTTCTCTGTATATCTGTGTTATTATCGTCAGTATGTTATTCCTTTCGTTCCTCTCATAAATTTGGATCAGTGGTATCAGAGTAGTCTTCTCTTCATTTAATTTTCTTTGTGCATGTCCTCGACAAGAAGTTGGGACTCGAACCAGTCGAGCCTTTGCAAGATCGGCCACGCTGAGCCCGACAGCAACCCATGGGGGACGAGAAGAAAGATGATGGAGCAGGAGATCCTTTTAAAATGTTGTTCAAGGAAGCCCTTGTGTGACAAAGGAACGAAATGATGGACAACTTTGCACAGATACTTCGACGACTTCCCACAGGAGACACATCTTCATAAAGAGGCCATGCAACCACCTTCAAGGTACAAGTAAATTTTGATATTCATTATTTGAAGGACTGATAGGTGCAGATGTTGTAGATAAATGGTTGAATCTGCTTGAAGGGTATTTTTCAGTCCACCATTTTTTCGATGGGGAAAAGATTAATTTTGCACTCCTCAAGGTCGTCCCCCATGTTAAGGACTGATGGGATACTTACTATGAGCAAAGGGCCATAGAGGAATCTGTAATATTTGTGGTCTCCCCCACATGGGATTCCTTCAAGGATGCCATTAAAGAACAATACTACCATGTTGGAAGCTACGAGGACCAGTATACAAGATGGACCATGCCGTGTCAGGAAAGGGACTAGACAATACCAAATTTCACCAATATTTTTCATACCATGTGCACCAAATTGGGTATCAAAGAATCTAAACGACATCTGGTGCTCAAATACCATGGTTGTCTGCATAGATACATTCAAACAGAAATGGATTTTTTGGACATCGCATCATTAGGTGCGACTTATAGATATGTTGTCAAGATTGAGCATAAATTTAAGCAAAAGAGGCGAGAGTTTGGATCTGCAAAATCCTCACAGCCGAAGCATAGAAAAGGCGGCCCCAACCCACAAAACAAGGGATAGAGCAAAAATGGTCGCTCTTAGGACAACTAGTCCAAGCCGCAACCCAAGAAGAGTAATGAGAAGTTGAATAAGGACACATGAAAATGGTGTGAATACCATAAAATCTCTTAGCACAACATCGAAGAATGTTGCTCCAAGTAGTCACTAGTGGTCAAGCTGAAAGCTTCTGAGTCAGAGGAAAATTCTGACTCTAAATCAAATCCATAAAGTGGGAAGCGGATCATCGATGTCAAACCCAATACCATTGTCGCTACCACCAAATTCCAACCAAGCGAACTAGTTTAACCAGAGGAAGGGGAATGCCTCTTTCACTCACAGATGTGGGTAAAGGGGACTCTGTTGCATTTCATTGTCAATAGAGACAGTCAGAAGAACCTAATTTTAGCAAAGGTCATCAAGCAGATGGACCTGCCGATAACACCACAGCTACAACCCTACACCATCGGTTGGCTTCACCAAGGCCGAGATATTTACGTCATCCAACAGTGTGTATTCCCTACAACATCAAGCCCTTCAAAGATGATGTATTGTGTGATATTGCTCCCCTTGAATTTTGTGATGTTCTTTTAGGCTAGCCATATTTTTGGAAGTGACATGTTGTGTATGAGTCTAGACCCCGTAGTGTTATTATTACTTTGGGTAGACAATTGTACAGGATACTAGAGGTAGCATCACCTACCACTATTTATTTAATCTCTACCGAGAAATGCAATAAGGTCCTTTCACATACCAGGAAGTTCGTCTTCTTTGTGATCCATGCTCCTAGTAAGAAGAAGGTCCTCGCTACATCTGTGACCTCTACACAGAACCTCTCTTTGGAACAGAAGCAAGTGGATGGGATCGTGGAAGAGTATAGAGACATCTTCTCCTCACCCACCGAGGTACCAACACACTTCCAAGTCAAGCATACAATTGATCTAGCCCCCAGTGCCCCGCTGCCTAATGGACAATTCTATCATCGCTCGTTGATGGAAAATGATGAAATCAAGAGGAAGATCTAAGAGTTGCTTCAAAATGGGCACATTCGACCCAAATCCTCCCCGATTGTTCTAATGCAGAAGAAATATGAGACCTAGATTCTCTGCATTGATTATAGAACATTATACAAAATCACAGTCAGGAATCGGTATCCAATTCCCCAAATTGATGACCTTCTTGACCAACTCAAGGGGGAAAGCAAGATTGACCTAAAGTCTGGCTACCACCAGGTTCCGATTGAACCAACTAATGTATGGAAGACAACTTTCAAATCTAAAGAAGGACTCTTCGAATGGTTGTTCATGCCCTTTGTCTTAACAAATGCACCAACAACTTTCATTAGATTGATGGGTGATGTATTGAGACCCTTCACCAACTCTTTTGTGGTGGTATATATGGATGACATCCTCATCTTCAACAGAACTTGGGAGGAACACATGCAGCATATTCAATAGGTTTTGGGCACTCTGTGGCAGCACAAGCTATATGCCAACTTGAAAAAATGTTCCTTTGGCATGAACAAGGTTCAATACTCAGGCTACATTGTTGATGAGCATGGGGTACATGTGGATCCATCTAATATCCAAGTCATTCATGAGTGGCCATCCCCGACCAAATTAATCGAGCTTCGGATCTTTTTGGGACTTGCCAACTTCTACCGAAGGTTCGTGTTGGGATTCTTCCATATTGCATGGGCCCTCAACCAAGTAACCAAGGGTGGTGGCAAGGAAAAGTTTGCATGGGGGTAGGTACAACAACAAGCATTTCATGATCTGAAGCATCGTTTGTGCTCATCTCTAGTACTCTCCTTACCTGATATGCAACATCCGTTCGAGATTGAGACTGATGCCTTTGAATATGCTATAGGCGCAGTTCTCACTTAGCATGGTCATCCAGTAACATACTATAGTGAGACACTCTTAGATATTGTCGGGAAATACCCCACCTATGACAAAGAAATGTATTCCATTGTGAAAGTATGTTGTCAATGGAAAGATTACATTCTGGGAAAAGAGACAATCATCCACACTAATCACAAGCCTCTGCGGTTCATACAGACACAGGGGAAGTTGTAGAACAACCGCCATCAAAAGTGGTCCACATACCTACAATAGTTCCATCTCAACATCAACTATAAAACAGGGAGCACAAATCATGTCGTCGACTACCTCAGTCACCCTCTCATTGTTGCACTCACCACAGTGCTCCATTCCTGTGGGCATGAGGCATCTGGGTGGCCCCAACTTTATCAGTGTGACCCTAAATTCCCCACCACCTATCATATCTTGGGTACAGGAGAAAATGTCACCAATTTTCACATCTAGGATGGACTGTTATTCCATCTGGGCCACCTCTGTGTTCCCACAAGCGAGCATGCAAAGCTGATTTGGGAGGCTCATTGTAGTTAGATGGCAAGATATTTTGGCATGGATAAAACTATGGTCATTCTACATAAACATTTTTATTGGCCAAAACTTCGATAAGATGTCAGCAAGTATATCAGATCTTGCATTTACCGTGCCATTGCCAAGCCAACGATCAAGAAGAAAGGCTTATACACCCCTCTTCCTATTCCCAAGAGACCTTGGGAATCCATCTTGATGGATTACATGTTTGGCCTTTCGTACACCAAGCACGACAATGATTGTGTATTTGTGATGGTTGATCGGTTTTCGAAGATGGCCATTATCATAGCCTGCAAGAATAGCATCACAGCGACAGATATTGCCAAGATCTTCTTCGAACGGGTGTGGGTCCATTTTAGGATACCACATACCATCACCTAATATAGGGACAACATGTTTCTCAACAAATTTTGGTTGAGTCTCTAGTCAATTTTGGACACCAAGCTCACTAAATCCACTACTTTCCACCCCCAAACTGATGGCCAAAGAGGTGTCATCAATCGGATGATTGTGCACATCATGTGCATGTACAACTCTAAGCATCCACGTACATGAGATGAGAGTCTTCCCTATGTTCAGCACAGCTACAACAGGGCTCTCCATAGCTCCACCATCCATAGCCCATTTCAGGTGGGGCTGAGATTCCAACCCTTGGGTCCCATTGATGTTTCACTACCTCTTGCAACCACACAAGAAGAATCTTCCCATGTTCATTCTGAGCCCGACAAAGCCACCAGATTCATTGAGTGGATTCAGCACATCCGCCAACATGTCCATGAGATTTTGTAGAAAGCCAATTCTAAATACAAGCAGCGTCATGACCAACACCAGGTACCGCACCAGTTTCATGTAGGAGACAAGGTCTGGTTACATTTTTAGAAAGAACGCCTTAGAGGGCCCCATCGGAAGCTCCTCCCTCTTCGCTATGGGCCTTACACTATCACCAAGTTTGTGGGTAACAATGCTTCTGAGCTCAACACTCCACCCTTCATTGGCTTGCAGCCAATGTTCAATGTGGACCTCCTTCGACCATATTTTCCACCATTGTTGGACACCTCGGAGATTGCAGAAAAGTTGACAACAACAGAGATCAACCCTGACTGCATGGAACATGCATCCACTGATCATATAGTGGACACATGGGTCAAGGAAACTCGCCAGCAGAGGATCCATCTTTATCGGGTTGTCAAGGAAAGGCAACTCCTACACCAAGGAAAGTGACTCACCCGAGGCCAAATTCAATAGAAATTTCCTCACCTGATGGCGGCACTCAATACAATGGGGACCATTGCTTCCTAAGGGGGGAGGACTAATCCAAGTGGATATTGGTGGTTACCCACCTATTCCAATTGGCTCCTCTTGACAGTTTTTAGTTCAACATGTTCTTTTGTAATTATTTGTAATTGTGGGTTCTACACTTTTGGAGCTGTCTAAAGCCCTACAAAACTTCCGGGTGGATATTGGTGGCTGCCCACCTAATCCAACTAGCTTATTTTGGAATTTTTCATGTCAGTACATATTTTTGTACTTCAAGGGTCGTTTTAGGTCCCTAAACAGTGTTTTTTTGGCTTGCCACAGTCAATCTATAGACAAAGTTAGAGTTTGACGACATAATGTGTAGTTCTCGAAAATACCTTTCCAACGAGCTATCACGCACCTAAAACAGAGGTCGTATGAAAAAGTTACAACCCCGGGAAGTTGAGGTACCAAGTTACCCATCAAGGTCGACATAACTTTTGGTGTTTCATCTCCTAGGGTTAGGTTTTTGGATGTCTATGGTTTTGGAATTCATGAGTAATGTTAAAAAGGCCTCTAGAGCCTCATTGTAATCATTATGCTCAGACTGATAGCTGCCACCATTTGAGCAAGTTGTTTTTAGTCTATAATTTTACAGTTTCAACCTATTTTATTTATTCAATAAAAGTTACTGTTCACTGGATATCTGTTGTTGTTCTCTGTATCTCTGTGTTATTGTATTCAGTCTATTATTTATTTCGCTCCGCTCATAAATCTGGATCAATTCCTTAACCAGACGAACCTCAACCTCCAAGGTTGGCATTGAGGCCTTGTCCTTGTCTAGCACAAAACTATCGTAATAATTAACAGCATTCATCATTGCCTTAGCTGCCTGAGACGACCTAACAACAAAGGTGCAAGGCTTATGACCTCAAGGCACCATGCTTGAATGGATGAAAGCTATCAAAAAACCAAATGAGTGACCAAAGAAATCACAGCAGTGTTAAACATACCCAATCCAAACAACGTTCATAATCAGACAAAAAAGTTTTAACATTTCTAAGGCTGGGAGGCCATCATCTATCAAGTTTACCCTGCTCTCATTCCCCCTACTTTCCATAACTATTAACATCATGCACGATTGTGGGCGAATCCCGAGGCCTGTGAAAAGAATTATCCTCGACGATTGATCAAACATTGCCATGATCAGTTCGGTTACCATTTCCTTATTAGAGTACAGGGTCTATGTCATCATCTGTGTGTGAGTGGAAATGGTCACTGATCCCAACCTCCCAACATTCCTTACCATTCTTATAAATTTTGTAGAAATTTTTTTTATTTTTTATTTTGTAGAATTTTTTTTATTTTTTTTTTAAATTATAAAAATAGAAAATGATTCAATTATTAACCATTATAAAAATTTGTTACTTCATAAAACTCTACTAGATTTAAACCTTCTCATCAGTATATCTAACTCTACTAAATTTAAACCTTCTCATCAATATATCTTTAACTAATAATTCAATTGATTTAACTATTTAATACATTTTCACTAATTCTAGTTTTTATTAAAATTTATATATTCCTTAACAACCTATCTTATATATTAAATAAATTATCCATTAAAATTTATAAAAACTATATATAGTTTTTAACCACCTATCTTAATGTTTCCTTTTTTTTCCATAGATAACAACAAAAGAATTTCATACCTGTGAATTTTTATTTTAAATTGTGAATTATAAATATCATCTACCATAATTATGAGATTGTCCCTTGGCATAATCTGCCTCACATAATCAATTATTGTTTTGGAGTTATATTCACATATTTTTTTTAAATCTATTTTCTAAGATGTTTTTTTATTGTTTTGGAGTTATACTCACATATTATTTTCTTAAATCTATTTTAAGATGTTTTTTATTAAAATTATTTATATTTATATTTAATTAATTTTTTTTATTAAATTTTATAAAAAAATATTATAATTAATTTAAAAAACTAGATATCACAAATAATTTGTTTGAAAATATTAAATGATTTTCAAAATACAAACCATAGAACATACAAAAAGACAAAGTATTTTTAAGATGTTTTTTATTAAAAGTATTATATTTTTATTTAATCATTTTTTTATTATATTTTATAAAAATATCATAATTAATTTAAAAAGCTCAGACATCACAAACTAATTTGTTTGAAGACATTAAATGATTTTCAAAGGACAAACCATGTTTGTTTGAAGACATTAAATGATTTTCAAAAGACAAACCATATAATATACATAAGGACAAAATATTTTCTAAGATGTTTTTTATTAAAATTATTTGTATTTTTATTTAATCAATTTTTTTATTAAATTTTATAAAAATATTATAATTAATTTAATAAGCTCAAACATCACAAACAATTTGACTGAAAACATTAAATGATTTTCAAAGGACAAACCATGGAACATATATAAGGACAAAGTATGGAACACAATCACTTTTATTTAGTTAAATTGTTATAATAATAGATATTCTCTTTTGTCAAAATCATCTAAAACTTATGTCACCATAGTTATTCATGTCTTCAAAGGAATTAAACTTTAAATAAAATTGTTATAATAATAGATATTCTCTTTTGTCAAAATCATCTAAAACTTATGTCACCATAGTTATTCATGTCTTCAAAGGAATTAAACTTTAATAAATGAGTTGATAGGCCAACATCTTTATGGTTGAATCATAACTTTATTTATTTTAACTGGTTATTAATTAAGTTTTCCTGTTCAAAATTATATAACATTACAATAATATTTTCTGGATAATTTTTAAATTCCCTTTTTAATAGGTGAGTGTGGGTTGCATTTAGAGATATCATTGGACTTGAACCTTATTCATCTTTCTAAGGGAGGATTCCATTTTTCTATTTCTATTTGGTAAATACAAATTTTAAGTAGTTGTGTTATTATTAAGAAATTGTTTACTACAATAACTTGGTTTGGGTTTATAACCTCTACAAACTAAGATTTAAGATATAATCTTCAATTTTTTACTTTTTTAACTAAATCATAATAACTATTTACAACTATGATCACTCACACTCATATTTTTACCTCATTATTGCAATCACATTACATATGTTAACAAAGGTTACATCTTTTCATATTGAGGATATTGGACTTTTGCAAGTTTATCTTTTCCCCATTTTTCTTTATACACCCCTCTACTCAATATAGTGGTACAAAGTTGATAGATGCTCTAATGAAACTAATTATAAAACTTCATCCTAGTCAATCCTAGGATCATCTTCCCTTTTTAGAATAAAATTTGTTTGAGTCATGTAGTTTTTTCACAAATTTTGTGAGGTTTTCACTTAGAATAATATATATATATATATATATTTGGTTTTGTTATTCTAACTATAATTATACCACCATTTCTTAGTGAAGATAATAAAATTAAAACTTATGACAATGCATTAAAATTATTACAAATTACATCATATTTTTGGCAATGCCATGAAAGTGATTTTACCTTTAGGATTTTCTTGATTTTTTTTTTTTCTTTTCCTCTTTTAAAGTTTTAACATTTTTCAATTAAAAAATATAAAATAAATATGTTATTATTACAAAAATGTTTTCAATAATTTAAATATATATATATATATATATATATATTAAAACAAAATATTTATTTAATTTTTTTTATAAAACTTGTAAAAAATTTAAAATATACAAAATTAATTATAATGGATAACCATTATAAAAAAATCATACCGCTTTTACAAATAAACAAGCTGAAAGATCTAAACCCAACGAATTGAAATCGACAAGGGAAACCATTGGAAGCAACCATTTGAAGCTCAAATGTATTTAAAGTTAGTTATACTTGACAATTCTTATAATAATAAATCATACACCTCTCACACCAAGGAGACATGTATTAAATGGAGACATGTATTAAATAATATGGAAAGGCCTAAACGCAACGAATTGGAATTGACCTAGTGAACCAATTGAAGCAACAATCTGAAGTTGACCAAACGAAAATAACTCCCAACCTTTTCCACCAAGCTTGGCCATGAATGCTTAGCTTCCTGATTGCTTCCTCAATCTTTTACAAGCCCAATGGGGCCTTCAATGTTTAGGATGTGGATCTTATATCACTATTCAATATCTATCATATTTGAAATTTAGTCAATATTTATCTATTTATATACATGGAAAATCTATATAAATTTAGTCTTTTATAGTATATGATATAAGATAATTTAACTTTAATATAATATAATTAATTGATTAATTAATTTTTATTTATTTATCTATTATAAAAATGTAGATAGTTATAAAAACATATTTGAAATTTAATATAATATAATTAATTGATTAATTAATTTTTATTTATTTATTTATTATAAAAATGTAAATAGTTATAAAAACATATTTGAAATTTATTCAATATTAGTATATATGGAAAATTTATATAAATTTAATCTCTTATAATATATGATATCATATATTTAACTTAAATATATTTTGTTTAATTAATTTATTATTCTTTTTAATTTATTTACTTATCTAATAAGTATTAAGTAAAGATGTAGATAGTTGTGAATTTAAATATTTGTTTTTTGTTTTGTTTTTTGTTTTAATAAAGAATGGAATCTCCTTTCCTAGTTTTCCAAATAAAGAATATAATAATTATGACTTAAAATATATATTCATTAGTGTTTTCCAAATAAAGAATATAATAATTATCACTTAAAATATATATTCATTACTTAAAAAGAATAAGTAGAATTTGGTCCCATCATCCAATAAAACATTTACAAATCAACCTAACTCTTATAACTCATTTTATAATAATTGTTTATACATTAAAAAGTTTATGCTTCATTTAAAGTATATATTTATTAAGTATCTTATTTTTTTTATTCTTTGCTAGGTATATTACTAATTTTTGTAAAGACTAATCTAAATTAAGTGGTAAGAGAGCCAAAACTCACATTTTGGGGCTATCTACATTTTTTTGACTGAAATTCAAAAATAATTATTTTGGATTGATGGAATCTCAAATATCAAATATCAATATTGTACAATCTTAACTTAAGAGTATTTGGAGATGTTGAATCCATTTTTGTCTTAAAAACAACAATTTCATCTACCCGAAATTATGATTTTAACAATGATTACATCATCTGATTTGGAGGATGACAAATCAGGTCACTTAAAGTATACATTTACTAAGTATATTAATTATTTTTTATTCTTTACTAAGTATATTACTATTTTTTCAAGTAATAGTCTAAATGAGGTGGCCATTTCCTCAACATTCAAAATAGGGAGAGCTAAAACCCTCATTATTTTGGATTGATGGAATCACAAATATCAAATATCATCATTGTACAATCTTAGGGGTATTAGGGGATGTTGAATCCATTTTTGTCTTAAAAACAACAATTTCATCAACCAAAAATTATGATTTTATGATTTCAACAATGATTACATAACAATTTCATCAACCCAAAATTATGATTTCAACATTGATTACAAGATCGGATTTGGATGAGGACAAATTGGAAAAAATATAATATACAAAACATTAAAAACAACGCTTCAAATCTAAATTACAATTTCAATAACATTTTTAATCTAGTTTTTGTTTTTTTTCAATTCTTCATACAATCTTTTGGATTAAAAACAACAATTTCAAATCTAAGACAAACTTCTTCATTTACCCGGGGATCGCACTCGGCCTGAGCCACACCAACCCTTAACATGGTTGGATTTTTTGTCCCCACAGGTTTCGAACTGGTGACTTTTCAACACGGAGTGGCTTAACAACACACTGCGTCACCAACTGTCCTACACCTCAGAGACCAAACTTCTTCATTTTTAATCTAGTTTTTTTCTTTCAAATTTTTATATAAATTTTTAATATAATTATTTTAAATATTTTTAACTTTTCTTTTTCTTTTTTACTTTTCTTTTATTTTATTTTTTAATTAAATTTTATATATATTTAATAATATATATATATATATATATATATATATATATATATATATATATATATATATATATATATATATATATATATATATATATTCTCCTTATCCTCCTCAATTCCTCTTCAATGAATTTGATCACTCAACACACATAATAACCATATCCTCCAATCATTTGATCACTCAACTCACATAATAACCATATCCTCAAATCATGTTTGCCACAATGAAAGAACAAACTTAACAATCAACCTCACTAACAAACTCCTAAATCTACTTTAACAACTCAACTCAATTACACAAACCTGACTCTCTTCAGAGCAGGGAAGGAGATTAACTTTCACCTTCAGTTAGTTAGTCCAAGGTAGGCCTTGACACCATACAAGGGACCCATACAAGCCAAGCCCTACAAGGCCATTTTCATTAGGTTGTGTAGGCTCCCATCAACAACATTAGAAAAACACAAAAATTAATCACCCAACTAATCCTTACCCAAATAACTAATCATTTCCCAATAAAAAGCAGGGACAGTGTCCAACTCCGCCAACCCAGTCGACTTTGGTAGTTGTTGTTTTTTATTTCCCATGGCTGTGAAATCCAAATCCCCTGCACCTTCGTCATCGCTGCTATTACTATCCCTGGCCAAATGAACGCCAACGGACCGATTCTCGTCCATTTGGGCCTCCTCTTCTCGCCAAATCTAGCGGAAGTTTGGCAGGACTGCTCTCAGTTCTCGTTCAATTTGGCGCAAATTTGACTGCGAAGAGCTCCCGGACGATCTTTTTGGTAAGAAATTGCAGCCCAAGCTCTGAGTTCCTTGTCCTTCTGGATTTCTTGATAGCAAAACATTATAGGAAGCCAAATTATGGCCGAACCGAACTGTAGATTAATTTCCTGCTATAAATATAACAGAACTCATTTGCTGAATTCTTGTAGATAGCAGAGTGCAGAGAAAAAGGAACCCAGTTGTTGAATTAATGCTCTAGATTTAGCAGATTTGAAATAACAGAACCCAATTGTTGAAATCCTCTCATGAATATGTTCTTAGCAGAGCCCAGAAAAGCCTGTTATGAATGCATATATTCGGAGACTTGGGATCCCAAGCTTGAAGGACTGCAGCAGGGAGTAGAGTTAAGCAGTTGGTGAAAGTTTGTGAGAACATGAAGCTGCTGTCGGAGACTCAGAAGATTGAATTCAAAGGTACCCACAAGTCATTTAATAGAAAAGATAACAGAGGTGGTGGTAAATTAGGACAGGAGAATAGAATGTTTCATGGCTGTGTTGAAAGATGGGCTATACCTGGCATGGATCATCCATTGGCTGAGAGACAGCCCAATAGCTGGTCTGGCAAGAATTGTGGTAGTTTTGATGGCCACTGCAATATGGTCAAGTATGAGGATGGTTGTTCAAGTGATCTCAGTGACACCCTGAGCCTTCGGTCGCCCAGCGAAAGCAGGTAACAGAATCATGGGTGCTTCTTTGTGCAATTTCTGAAAGCTTTTTTAGTTTTTTTAAATGTATGTGATAGTCTTGTGGAATTTTTTAGTTTTGAAAGCAGGATAATTTGTATTTATGGCAGAGACAGTTGCAGGCAGCAGGAAGAACTATGGGGAAAATGAATGAGATATTTTGTACGAGTAGAGATGTGTTATGTTTGAGTATATTGTTAACGTCCTTCTTCCATACCTTTTCAAGTACTAATTCATGGAGTTTTTTCATTAGATAAGTTTTGGCAGATGCTTCATAAAAGAATTGGTGATTGGGTTGATAAAATGCTGAATTGCTGTCTTGCACAGGATGTGTATATAATATATATTATTACATATTTTTAAAAAGTAAATGTGTCACCTTAAAATTTCATAGGAATAAAAAAAAGTAATAGTTATTATTTTTTTAATTTCACAGGAATAAAAAAAAGTTAATCATAATGTATAATAAAATAAATCAGCATAGCATATGTTTTAAGTAAATGGGTCACCTTTATAAATTATAAATTGTAATTCAATTTATAAATTTTAAAAGCGAAATTTAAAAAAAGTTAATTATAATTAAATTTATACTGAAATAAATTAGTCTAAATTACAGATTTGTGTTTGGATTTTTTGGGGTTTTTAACATACTTATTAGATAGGGAATATTAGATAGTAGATAGGGAATAGAGAGATTTGTGTTTGGATTTTTATGGGTCTTTTTTCATACTTATTAGATATTGTGTTTGGATTTTTATGGGATATTAAGATGGATCTAGATCAAACTTTTTACTAGAAACTCCTTACAAAGTTGTAGCTGAGGTGTATTTACTATGTCAAAATCACCCAAATCTTTCACCTGATCTCATCTTAAAAAACTGCAATCTGAGAAACTTAAATCAAAATCGCCCAAAACTGCAATCTGAGAAACTTAAATCAAAATCACCCAAATCTTTCATCTGATCTCATCTAAAAAAATCTGCAATCTGAGAAACTTAAAAAATAGCCAGTTGGCAATTAATACTGAATAATATTCCCCCGGTTTATACATGGTGCAACCATATTACAGAAAAATCAACTTTGGGTTTTCTAGTCAGATCGTTTCACTCATTTTTTCTCTTGCCTGGTTGTTTTCATGTTAATTACCATGGGCCTCTTGCATCCTCTTATTTATCATTAAACTTCGTTTTTCATTACTTTGATGGTGGGAAACTCCGAGAATCCTGTTTGATGCTTCTGGGCCTTTCGGGGTTACTCTTAAAGGATTCTTCTGGTCTTTTTAAGGAAAACAATATGGGATTATTGTTAACCTTCCCCCATTTGTTAATTTTTCTCATTTGAAAACCTGCGTGACAACATTGTTTTACAAATGGGTTTGTTTTCAACGATTTGCGCTTGTTAATCTTGCCCCTGTTGACCTTCAGTTCCCCAGCATTTTCTTGTTCACTTTCTCAAAGTTTTAAAGAGCGTCTACCTTGAAGATTTGAATCATCCTTTTCAAAACTCATTTGCGTGCTGCTCTGTCTGAGAGAATCCTAAGTACCGATCTGTACCTTGTTGATGAGAGATGCCGATCTATTTGTTTCAGGGAGAACCCTTATGTCCTACCATTTCTGACAATCTAATTGAAGGATAGATAATCACGTTCACGTTCATTAGTTTTTGGACAGAAACCCAACTAGTCATTTTGGCACTTTAAGATTCAGTGCTAAGGTCTTGTTTTGTGTTTTTCTTTAGGCAGTTATCTGTTTTTAGGAAAATTCAAATGATCATTTTAGCTCTTTTGAGGATGGTACTAAATCATTATTTTTCTTTTTCCTGTGCAGTTCTGGCAGCCGAAGAAGAAGCAAAAAAGTATGGGCGGAGTCATCCCCTTTTTCTTTTATCATTGATATATTTTTCTATCTGCCTTTGTTTTCTGGTTTCTGAGAGGTTCTAGAGCAGAGTCTTTGGATGTTTGTGCTCAATAAATTGTATATTGAAGAAACTGCATTTTCTTCTTTGGATGCTTGTGCTCAATAAATTGTATTTAGAAGGAATTGCATTTTCTTATATTCTTTAGATTGGTTTTCACATGTTTTGTATGAATTTGGACCGATAAAACTTGTTTGATTTTGCATCTGTCTCAGAGTTTTGATTCCACAGAAAGAGGATCACCAGTATGGAAGAACTGGGCAGAAAAATGTAAGAAACAAGTCAGGCCCACCCCTGCTCGACCTTTTAGACTACTGACAGAGGTATAGACATAATTTTCCTAGTGATTCTCACACTTTCATCTCACCAGAATACGATTATGGCTTGTTAAACTGTACATGTATATGTATTTTTTTTAAAACAAACTATCTCCTGAATTTTAAAGTTAATATTTTTTGGCTTCCTTTTATTTCCTGTGTTCTGCCCAACCCAAACTTCTGTAGTTGACTTACAATACTCGAAGGCCTATTCACCCACTTGATATAATGAAATAATGAATGTCAAACACAAACAGAAGATTGGTCTGGTATTAGAGCTTGCCACTATTAATCACTCATTTATTCATTTGTAGATGACATTGTAACATATTTGTTGATCTTAGAAGTAGTGTCAGATTTTGTGACTTTGGTGATATCAAGAAATGACAATATCTAATGTGCTAGCATGGTCATTGCCAATCAAACTTGACAACATCTAATATTGTAACAGTGAATACTGATTTGTCAAATCCCACTAGAGTTATTGGTTCTGTTCAGAAGGGTTTCATTTGTAGGGCAACCCAGGTTGGAAACCTGCTGTATGCTGTAGTTGGTAGGAGACATCTAAAAAAACCAACTAGCTAAGGGTGGGTTGGTGTGGCCCAAGCAGAGTGCAATCCTCGGGTGATTTTGATGGCCAATTTGTCACTGGACAACATCTTATAAAAGAATTTTTTCTGATTTTGATACACCCCAGAAATAGTTACTACACTAACTATATCTGTACATGTCTACAGTGACTATTACTACAGTAAAAGCTATCAGTAAAAAGTTTTACCATAAACATGCCATACATGGCCTGACAAAAATGATCTCTTTTGCAGCAAAGAGGCCAAATGAAAGAACAGCAACTCATGAAAAAGATACAACAGGAGATGATTGACAAGGAAAAGCACCGAATACCAATTGCACAAGGGTTGCCGTGGACAACTGATGAGCCACAAGTAAGTTCTGAATCTAAACAGATCTTTTTATGCTATCAATGATAATGCTAGTCTTCAATGCCTGCATTAATTTTTGAAGTTCAACATTCCATTCAAAATGTCTCTCATTATATTTTTATCATATTCTAAAGTGCTTTTTTTCAAATTTACAGGTTTTGCCAAAGCCCCCAGTCAAAGAGTACACTAAACCATTGAATGTCAAGCTTCATACAGAGTCTAGATCAGCTGAAAGAGCCAAATTTGATCACTTAGTATGCCTGAATCCTATCCCCTAGTCTTAAGTCATTTTATACATCTCTATGGAGAGTCAAAAGTTCATCTTCATAAAGAGAAACATTTGTTTCAATTTCTAACATTTCTTGTGATACCTCAAATAGATGGAAGAAAAATTCTACTATCTCATGCAACAAAGGTTAGAAGAAGAACGACGATGGAAGGTATAATTTCCCTACTTCCCTTTTGAAGGATTTTTTTTTTTCTCAAAATCTTTTTGGGTCTTTTAATTTGCACTAAATATCTCCCAAGGCCTAGCAAGCATGGGTTAATTTCAAAATCTTTTTGGGTCTTTTAATTTGCACTAAATATCTCCCAAGGCCTAGCAAGCATGGGTTAATTTTGAGCAGCTTTGCCACCTCAATGGAAAACCATTATATAAAATGCTTTGATATAAATTTTATTCATTTTGTTACAAACTGACATGAATATCATAAGTAGCTAGCTGAAGAGGAAGAAATTAAGAGATTGCGAAAAGAGATGATTCCATATGCTCAACTTATGCCCTTTTTTGATCGTCCATTTGTACCAAAGAAGTATGTTCTCCTTCTTCCCCAGTTTTTCTATGGTTATACACGATGCTTGTTCAAACAAAGTATACAGTTTTGCTTTGCTGTATTTAACCAAAATTGTGGCAGGTCTTCGAAGTCCCCAACGATCCCCAAGGAGCCTAAATTCCACAGTTATCAGCATCATATAAAATGCTTATCATGAAAGGGCATGCACACTGCAGTTTTCAGCATGATAATAGCTAACAAAGAAATCATGATTTAGGCCAAAGGGAGTGTTGTTGAAGTAACTTGTTCTAGTAGGCATTGTTGCAGAGTTGTATATGTTATATATATTACTGCATCTACTAGCATAGGCTGGTAGTTGCTTTTGTACTAGTATTTGGGAAGCTACAAATTGATTTATATAGGAACAGGTATTTCCAAATGAATCGCTGGTCTATTTTGTTAGAGCAGCACTTTCATTTCCAATACAAAAATAGTTTTCTTTAAATGTAGTGTGAAAGTTTACAACATTTGCCCATTTCTTTTTTTCAAAAATTAAATTTAACAACGATCATTAAATTTCTCCACAATATCAGCCACATCTATCCATATTCAATGTCAAATATGTCAATAGCAATTTCTCCTTTTTTTTTTCAAAAATTCTAGCAGGCATTGTTGCAGAGTTTTATATATGTTATTGTATCTACTAACGCAGGCCGGTAGTCGTTTTTGTACTGACCTTTGGGAAGCTACAGGCTGATTTCCAGTACAATTTGAAATCAATCTGTAGCCTCCCAAAGGCTGGTTAAAAAACAACAGCCAGCATATCTTAGTAGATGTGGTTTTATATATATATATATAACTCTGCAACAGTGCCTATTATAATAAAAAGTTAACTCTGGAGAGATGCGTATATCTTAGTAGACGTGGTTATATATATATATATATATATATATATATATATATATATATATATAACTCTGCAACAGTGCCTATTATAATAAAAACTTAAGTGTTTATGAGGAGAAAAATATGTGAATTCCTATCATATATATACTAACATATATATATTAACTAACATCTATTATGATAAAAAATTAACTCTGGAGAGATGCGTAAGTGTTTATGAGGAGAAAAATATGTGAATTCCTATCATATATATATACTAACATATATATTAACTAACATGTTTGAAGAAAAATAAATTTATTGATTAATATTTAAAAAACATTATTGCATAAAATGATTCATTAAGTGAGAATGATATAGTGAAAACCATGTAAATTAAAAGTTATGTATTGTAAATAATTATATAAACTACAGAATAATAAATGGTTGAAAATAAAAATAATAAATGCTGAGTAAAAGTGATGAAATACATAATTTATGCTAAACTTATATCATTTCTACCATTCAAGAGATGGATCATGATTTAGTATTTGTACATATGATTTAGAATTTGTATATAAGGCTTAATTTAAGTTCTTTTTTAACTGAATTTGTATATAATGTAATTTTAGTGAATTATTTGTAAAATAGAATAAACTATTTTTATTTGCAAAACATAATTATTAAAAAGAGTAAAAAGTTATAATGAAATTTTGGGTAGATGTTATTTTTGTATTGAAGGTGTTTTTTTTTTTTATGGCATATGTATATGAATAATATTATTTTTTTAAGTAAAAACTATATTAATATTTACATTGTGTATAATTTAATAATGAACAAGTTCTTCGACCTGAAAGATCATGACAATCTTTTAGGTTTATAATGTAAAAAAACTTGTCTTAGTGGGGAAACTAAGTATAGAATATATGTCATTGTTTTACTTATAAACTGTAAAATAGAGCTAAAAAGTTCAGGATGTCTACAACCATATCTCTAAACTAGAAGAGACATATATAAAATATTGAATTAACCAAGAGAAAAAAATTCTAGGTCTTAGGAACCTGAGGTTACATTATGGTCAGGCTGCCACCCATAACATAGGACACACCAAGACCAATGCCAGTAGCAGAGACACCAACATTTTGACCTGCAGTTGTAGCTCTAGGACCAATACTAACAGTGGGAGGTTGGAAAACGCCTCCATGCTTGCGTTCCAACCAGGCTAGAACTTTGGACATATACTCCATCTATATCTCCAACATCTCCATTCGACCTTTGAGTTGACGAAAGTCTTCATCTTTAGGCAACATGTTGAGAGCGACCATCGTTTTGACATGCTAGTAAAGTTCAAGGGTATGGAAAAACTTAGAGTTTCGGATCCTGGTGCATCCCGGATCTGGGATCGCCCTTCCCACCTGAAAATCGACCTTTGAGTCTTCCTTGAACTCGCGGGCTAGGCGAACCTCATCTTCTAGGGCCAACATGGCCACTTTGTCATCCTCAGGAACATGGTTGTCATAGTATTCGACAGCTTCATGTGCTTCCTTTGCTGCTCGAGATGGCCCAGCCCATGGAGTACCAACGCCCAAAGAGCGGGGCTTCCATCCATGAGGTGCCATTAAAGTGGAGGACAAAGAAAAGGGAGTAACAGAACAACGGACATAGGGCTTACAAACATGAAGAAACGTATGCAATAGAGCCAAGTAGCCAATATGAGAGTTGCAACTAAATACAAGTGATCCAGGAGGATCTCGATGGCCACCCACCTTGTCCAACTGGCTCAAAACAGGTTTTTGGTAGCTTACTATTTTTAGCAGTTTTTCGGTTCTTGAACTTCGAGGGCTTAAACGATGTTTTTTTGCGATCAGAAACCTTAATGATGGTCGAAGGCTCTCATTGAACCCCCTAAATGAATCTCCTCGCCAATACCTTTCCAACGAGTTATCGTGTGCCCTAAACAAAGATTGTATGCAAAAGTTACGACCCTAGGAAGTTGATGTACTAACTTACCCCAACGGGGCCCACATGAATTTTGGCGCTTCATCTCCTAGGGTTAGGTTTTTTGATGTCTAGGGTTTTGACATTCATGTTTATTGTAAAAAGGCCTTCAGAGCCTCGTTGTACAGATTTTATTACGAATGAGCGTAGCCATCACATCTCTTCTCAGAGATAAGTTGCCACCATTCTAGCAAGCTTGTTTTCAATCTGCATTTTATAGTTTTCGGCATATTTCTTATTTAATAGAAACCAAGTTTTACTGTATCTCTGTTATTGTTCATTGTGTCTATGTGTCAATATTATAAATCTATGGTTTCATTTCGTTCTGCTCATAAATCTAGATCATTGGTATTAGAGTGGTTTGCTCCTTGTCGTTTTTTTTTAATGCATGTCCCCAACGTGGTCAAGGTATAAAGAGTTGGGTCTCGAGCTTGTTTCTCTTGATGACAATTGCTCTCGCACGCCCAAGAAATCATCTTTGGTGGGCGAAAATAAAGACAACGGGACATGAGATCCTTTCAAAATGTTGCTCGAGGAAGCCCTTGAGCGACAGAGGAACGAGATGATGGACAAATTTGCACAAATCCTTCAACGACTGCCAACAAGCGACGCATCCACCTCAAGTGGAAGCGCCACCCCCTTCAAGGTACAGATCAACTTTGATATTCCTATATTTGAAGGTCAAATAGATGTCGATGCCGTAGATAAATGGTTAAACCTTCTAGAAGAGTATTTTTCTGTCCACGACTTTTCCAATAGAGAAAATATTATGTTTGCGCTCCTTAAGGTCATCCCCCATGTCAAAGATTGGTGGGAGACTTTGTGTGAGAAAAAGAAAATAGAGGGGTCCACATTATTTGTAGTTGCACCCGCTTGGGGTTCCTTTAGGGATGTTATTAAGAAACAATACTACCCTGTTGGAAGTTATGACAACTTGTATAGAAGATGGACCATGTTGTGGCAGGAAAAAGACCAAACAGTGCCAGAGTTCACTAATGTATTTCATACCTTGTGCACCAAGTTGGGTATCAAATATTATGAGCGAAATCTAGTGCTCAAGCACTGCGACGATCTGCATAGATACATCTAGACAGAAACATATTTTTTGGACATCTCATCCTTGGGCGTGGCCTATCGATATGTCATCAAAATCGAGCAGAAGTTGAAACAAAAGCCATGGTAGTTTGGGTCTGGGAACCCTTCACAGCAAAAGTAGGGCAAGGGAATCCCCAACCCGTAGAAAAAAATACAGAGAAAACATGGGCAACCTTAGGACAACCAGTGCAATCTGCAAGAAAATAAGCACAATGGTAAGACAAAGAAAGATATCGGGAAGTGGTGTGACTTCCATAAGAGCCCATGGCATGACATTGTTGATTGTCACTCAAAACAGTCATTAGTGGCTGAGGTAAAATCCTCTCAATCAGATTTGGGTTCCGACTTTGAGTTAGAACCATAAAAGGAAGACAGATCATTGATGCGGAACCCAGTGCCACTATTGTTACCACCAAGATCCAACCCCGTGAACGTGATGAATCATAGGAAGGAGAATGCCTCTTTCATTCCCAATGTGGGTAAAAGGAAATCTGTTGCACTTCATCGTTGATAGCAGTAGCCAAAAGAACCTCATCTCAGTAGAGGTTTTCAAGCGGCTAGCCTTGCCGACAACGTCGCACTCGCATCCCTACACCATCGAATGGATTCGTCAAGGAAGCGATCTTCGCGTCAACCAACAATGTCGCCTGTCATATGGCATCAAGACATTCAAAGATGAGGTATTTGTGTGATGTTGCTCCCCTTGAAGTTTTTGGTGTTATTTTGGGCCAACCTTATTAATGGAAATGTCATGTTGTATATGATTCTAGGCCTCGCAGTGTTATTATTATTTTGTACAGGATACTCGAGGCAGTCCCATCTAATGTTATTTCCTTGATCTCTGCCAAGTAATGCAGAGAGGTCATTTCTGAGACCAGAAAGTTTGTCTTCTTCATGATTCTCTCTCAGAGTGAGTGAAAGGTTGCAACCACATCCATGGCCTCCGTGGTAGACCTCTCCACGCAGCAGAAGTAAGTGGATAAGATCGTAGAAGAATACAAAGACACCTTTGCATCCCCAAATGGGGTACCTTTGCACTTTCAGGTCAAGCATCACATCGATATGACCCCCAGCGCATTGCTACCCAATGGGCCAGTCTATCGCCTCTCTCTACTAGAAAATGAGGAGATCAAGCGTCAGATCCAAGAAATGCTCCATAAGGGGCACATCTGACCCAACTCATCACCTTGTGGAAGCCCAATTGTGTTGGTGCAGAAGAAAGACGATACTTGGTGACTCTGCATTGATTATCGGGCCCTAAATAAAATTATAGTCAGGAACTGGTACCCAATTCCCGAATCGACGATCTCCTTGATCAACTCAAGGGGGCCAAATACTTCAATAAGATTGATCTTAAGTTTGGATACCATCAGGTCCCAATAGAACCAATAGATGTATGGAAATATTCCTTCAAGTCAAAAGAAGGTATCTTTGAATGGTTGGTCATGCCCTTTGGTTTGAAAAATGCCCCAACAAATTTCATGAGGATGATGGACGATATCTTGCAGCCTTTCACTAATTATTTTTTGGTGGTATATCTGGATGACATCCTCGTCTACAACAATACTTGGGCAGAACACTTGCAGCATATTCAACATGTTCTTCTCACTCTGCGGTAGCACAAGCTATATGCCAACTTGGAAAAATGCTCCTTCGGCATGGACAAGGTCCAGTACCTCAGCTACATTGTTGATGTGCATGGTGTGCATGTTAATCCTGCCAATATCCAATTCATATGTGACTGGCTAGCCCCAACCACACTCAATGAGCTTCAGAGATTCTTAGGCCTTTCCAATTCATATCGAAGGTTTGTGTTGGGATTCTCCCATATTGCATGGGCCCTCAACCAAATAACCAGAGGTGGTGGTAAGGAAAAATTTGTGTGGGGCCTATCTCAACATAAAGCGTTCAATAACCTGAAGCAACACTTGTACTCTGCCCCACTACTTTCATTACTTGACCTGCAACAACCCTTTGAAATTGAGACAGGTGCTTCAGACTATGTTGTGGGCGCATTCATCACTCAACACGACCACCTCATGGCCTATCATAGTGAGACATTATCTGATATTGTCTGTAAGTACCCTACTTACGACAAAGAAATGTACTCCATTGTGCAAGCCTGCCGCTAGTGGAGGCATTACATTCTCAGGAAGGAGACAATCATCCACACTGATCATAAGCCACTACAGTTTGTGCAGACACAAGGAAAATTTCAGAATGACCGCCATCATAAGTAGTCCACATATTTGCAACAGTTCCACCTCAACATCAAGTATAAAACATGAAGTACCAACCGAGTCATTGATTGCCTTAACCGACCTCCGGTCACGACACTCACCAAAATGCTCGATTCTTGCAGCCACGAGACCTCCTGGTGTCCCCACCTCTATGAGATGGATCCTGACTTCTCCAACATCTATTAGATGTTGGGTGCAAACATAGTTGTCACCATTTTTCATCTTTAGGACGGGTTTTTGTGCCATCTAGGCCATCCATGTGTTCCATCAAGCGAGCGAGCGAAGATGATTTGGGAATCCTACTATAGTCGGGTGGAAAGACACTTCGGAGTGGAAAAGACAGTGGAAGTGTTGCAGTGACATTTCTACTAGCCGAAACTTCGACAGGATGTCAGCAAGTATATCTGGTCCTGCACTGTCTGCACTATTTCCAAACCGACCATTAAGAAACAAGGCCTATACACTCCTCTACCTGCTTCTGACAGGCCCTTGGAATCCATCTCGATGGAATACATGTCAGGCCTTTTGTCCACGAAGTGGGGAAATGATTGTGTTTTTGTGCTTGTTGATCGCTTTTCCAAGATGGTGGTTTTGGTCACCTACAAGAAGAGCATCATAGGGGAGGCCACTGCCAAGCTCTTCTTTGAACGCGTGTGGGTACACTTTGGGATCCCATAAACCATTATCTCATATCGGGATAGCCTATTCCTTAGCACATTCTGGTCGAGCCTCTGGTCATTATTGGACACCAAGCTCACCAAGTCCATTGCCTTCCCCCCCCAGACGAATGGCCAAACCAAGGTCGTCAATTAGATGATCATGCACATATTGTGCATGTACAATTCCAAGAACCCCTGCACCTCGGATGAGAGTCTTCCCTATGTTCAACACAACTACAACAGAGACATACATAGCTCAATCGACCACAACCCCTTTCAGGTGGGGTTGGGATTTCAACCATTGGATCCCATAGATGTTGCACAACCCCTTGCGACCACCTAGGAAGACTCGTCGCATGCTCCAACTAGAGATGACAAATCCACCTGGTTCATTGAGTGGATCCATCACATCCGCCAATAGGTTTAGGATATTTTACAGAAGTCCGATGCCAAGTACAAGCAGTGCCATGATCAACATTGGGTGCCACACCAGTTTCAGGTGGGAGACAAAGTTTGGTTGCACTTGTAGAAAGAAAACCTTGCAGGGCCTCATCGGAAGCTTCGTCCACTCTGTTATGGACCCTACACCATCACCAAAGTTGTGGGTGACAATTATTTTGAGCTCAACCTTCCCCCATTCCTTGGCTTGCACCCAATATTCAATGTGGACCTCCTTCGACCTTATTTTCCACCATTATTGGACACCTTGGAGATAACAGAACAATTGAAACCAACAGATCTCAACCCTGGCTGCGTGGAACAAAAATTCACTGATCAAATCATGGACAAACAAGTCAAGGGCACTCACCAATAGAGGATCCATCTTTATCAGGTTGTCAAAGCAGGGCAGCTCTTGCACCAAGGCAAGTGGCTCACTCAGGACCAAATTCAACAAAAAAATCTTCATCTGATGGGGGCACTCAACGCTATGGAGACCATTGCTTCCTAATAATTTAGGATTGATTCAAGAGGATCTCATTGGCCACCCACCTTGTCCAACTAGCTCAAAACAAATTTTTGGCAACTTACTATTTTTAACAGTTTTTCAGTTCGTGAACTTCTAGGGCCATTTTGAGAGCCTAAACGACGCTTTCTTGCAATCAGGCACCTAAATGATGGCCAAAGGGCCTCATTAACCCCCCTAAATGAATCTCCTCGTCAATACCTTTCCAATGAGCTATCGTGCGCCCTAAATGAAGATTGTATGCAAAAGTTACAACCCTGGTAAGTTGATGTACTAACTTACCCCAACGGGGCCCACATGACTTTTTGCGCTTCATATCCTAGGGTTAGGTTTTTGGATGTCTAGGGTTTTGGCATTCATGTTTATTGTAAAAATGCCTTCAGAGCCTCATTGTATGGATTTCCTTGCAAATGAGCGTAGCCATTACATCTCTTCTCAGAGATAAGTTGCCACCATTCTAGCAAGCTTGTTTTTAGTCTGCATTTTACAATTTTCAGCATATTTCTTATTTAATAGAAACCAAGATTTATTCTGTATCTGTTATTGTTCACTATGTCTCTATGTTAATATTATAAATCTATGGTTTCAACTTTCATTTTATTCCGCTCATAAATCCAGATCAACAAGAGGCTTCTTTAAATTCCGAATAAACTTACCAAGTTTCCCATCATTCTCATGGCAAGCTATGATGAGTGCTCTTATGGAAATAATATCTCCAATTCCCCGTCGATCAGTCACGGTTGTACTTGGAATCAGTTCCTGCAATGGAGCATTCATCAACATGATGACCAGACTAACGAAAACCCTGTTGAGAGACAAACTATTCCTCATCTCCCGCATGTGAATGATCTGAAGCTTCATGGCCAACTCTAACATATTCATTTCCACAATGGTGTTGGGTACTATGCATTTGAGAAGCTGTGGAGTTTGTTCGAGGTGGTAGCCCAGGAATAATATTGGAGGTGGAATTATGAATGTCATGTTACGATGGGTGGGTTTTCCTCGTACTCAGGTCGTGCACCACATGATTCACAACCGACACTTGTTTAGACAAATTAGTGGACACCCCATCCAGGGAGCAAAGATCTAATTGAGCTAGAGATAGGAAATTTTTATTGAGCGTGGAGTGAGGGATGTCTTACCATGCAGGTTCTAGGGATACTGAAGGATTATCATAATTGGTTTTTGTGAGAAAATCATCCACTTTATTGGCAAATCGTTTAACATGAGAAGGAACAAGACCCGAGAGACATGGGAGGAGAGATGCCAAAGTTTTGAGCAGGGATTCCAAACGCCAATGGGAAGAGATTTTGGAGGGATGTGAACCCCATTGAAACTTGGTGAGAATATGGATAATGAATTGGGAATTTCTTTCAATTACAAATTGGGAATGGGGAAGTCTAATGGAAATTTGGAGACCTATGATGAGGGCCCACAATTCTGCAACATTGTTAGATTTTATCCCAATATGACCAGCATAAATGTGGAGAATGTTACCTTTACAGTCTCTGAAGATGACCCCAAACCTGGAGGGACCAGGGTTGCCTTTCAAGGCCCCATCAAAATTCAATTTGACAAAGTCTAAAGGAGGGGGGGTCTAGTCAGTAGGAATGGATGAATGTGGTGATGATGGTAGGGAGGCAGGTGAGGGTGAGGGGGAGATAGGAAACCAAGCCTTGAGGAGAGTTTTTTCAGTAGGGTGGCATTGTAGATCTTCAACAATACAATTTTATTTTAAGAGAGTCTCTTCCATGTTCCTTTTGATCTTGCTTGAGAAAATGTGTTGAAGATTGGATATGTTCTTAAAGATTCGTCCATTCCTTTATTTCCATATATCCCATACAAGAAACCCAGGGAAGAGCTTCCATAATCGGTTGAGGAGTGGAATTTTGAAGTAGGAGTACCCCCAGGAAGCAATGGTGACTTTGATGGAGTCCCTGACCTGATCAGATTGATGAAAAGTGATGCCCCCCCTATCCCAAAGATTGTTTTTGTAGGTGCAGACGTTGAGGAGGTGATCCATGGTTTCATTATGTTGATGGCATAACATGCAGATGTCGGGTCCCTGAAAGCCTCTTTTGCATAGTTGATCCCACGTGAGGATTTTTCTTTCAGAGGCCTTCCATAGGAAGGTTTCCACTTTCGGCTAGAGATTAACATTCCAAAAATTTTCCTATATATTCTTTGTTGGAAGGTTTGAGCGATGAGCAACTAACTTGTAAGCCTATTTTAAGGAGAATTTTCCAACAGAGTGATATCTCCATCGAAGAATGTTAGGTTGAGTTGAGATTTTTGTTTTTCTTAGCTGCAACAACTAGGTCAAGGAAGATAATTGGGATCGACTCTAAAGGGGCAAGTGATCTGGATCAATCTTCCATATGTTCCAATATGCGTTTATTGGTGTAGAAGACCAATATTTATTGAAAAGAAGGCCTTGGTGGGTCTGAAGAGGAAGTTTCAGCAGGAGGAGGCTACCATTCGATTAGATGGTCGGTAATTGCTACTAAGAATCTTCCCAAAAGAGAGATGACTGCCCATTTATGATATCCCAAACGCTATGTTGTTGTATGAGCCATTTTTTTTTCCATGTCGAGTTCCAAATAAGATATCATGGAGTGTAATTCATCATTCGGATAAAGTTCATCAGAGCTGAGTTGATATGCATATTTTTGTTTCTAGAGTTTTCTCCAGAGTTCCCCTTTTTGTTGAAGCCATTTTCACCAAAGTTTTTCCCCTATAGTATTGGATAGAATTTTGGGATCTCTTAGGCCTACCCTCCTTGAATTTTAGTTAAGCATAAGGTGTTCCAGGCGACAAGGGCCCATTTTTTTGTATCTTTGGTGCCTTGCCATAAGAAATTTGTTTGAAGGCCTCTTACAACTCACGTGATTTTTTTTTGGGGGGGGCGTTAGAGCCGAGAAGAGATAGAGGGGAATATCCTGAAGAACATATTTGAGGAGGATAAGGTGGCTTACAAAGTTTAGAGGAAGAAAGGTCCAACTGGAAAACTTATTGCTGAGACAAGAGAGAAGTCTTCCCATGTGTTGTTGTGGAAATACAAGATTCCTCCAACCAACCCTGAACATTCCTTAGAAAATATGGGTGAGAGAGATGAAATTTATCAAACCGAAAAGGTTTTTTGAGAGGTCTATTGAGGGTGTCAAGAGAGAGACATATAGGCCAGTGATTAGATCTTGTAGCTGGTAGAATGGAAGTTTCCATGTTCCAACCAAAAAGAATAATGGGTTCATATACAAGAAATTTGTCCAATCTACTAGCCATATGATGGGAGCCTCCTATGTAGTTGTTCCATGTGAAGGTTTTGTTGCTCGTTTCTAGATCAATCAAATTTTGGTCATGGATGGAATCTTTAAAAGCTATATGTTTCGCATCTAGATGTCTCAGACCTCCTTTTTTTTTCTCTAAGGAGGTGATGAGGTTGAAGTCACCTCTCACAATCCAAAAATGAGGGGAGTTTAACTCCGCAATATATTGAAGTTGATAGAAAAATTTGAGCTTTTCGTCGGACTGATGAGACCCATAAATATTGGAGATGAAGCATGAGGTTACCACCCCCAAGGGTTGGAATTTTGTTGTGATGTTATGCTGGGTACATAGGAAATTCCATACCAGAACTTTGTCTAGATTCCACGGTATTGCCAAGCCTCCTATAGTTCCTTTCGAGTCAATTTCCATGTAACATCCATTTTTCCAGATTTTCAGGAGAAGGTTCCCCAATGTTTCTCGTGAACATTTTGTTTCTTGGAGAAGCATTATATCGAGAGATTCATATCAAAGCTTGTTGTGTAAGAGCATGTGATTGATCTTACTATTTAGTCCTTTTATATTCCACGAGATTACTAACATGGATAACTTTGGGAGGGTTGGAATGAATCTGCGATGAGAGAATTTTTCCCAGAGTTGACTGGAATGTCTCCTATTTCCTGCAGACGTTGATGATTGGATTTGCAACATCTTCTTTTGTCATCCTTAGGAAAAAAAAAAAATCCTTGAGTTTGTTGGGTTGAATGCCAAGATTGGGATTGGGGGTTTGGACATTAGTCGGGTTTGGGGATTCCTTTCGTATTCGATGCAGATCTTTCCTAACCACCTGAATGTGCTCCAGAGGAATGGATTTCATATCTTGCACTTTAACAACATCCATAATGTTTTGAATATATATACCTTTGAGCTCCATTTCATTTATTTCAACTTCTAGACCATTGTCTGAGGACAATAGAATATTGGCATCCTCCACGGGGGGTATTTCGGAAAGGGGATCAAATATTTTTGGTTTTTTTAAGTCAACTGGATGGGGAGGAAATTCATCAGGTTTTCAATTTTTCAGATTGCTGGTGGAGGGAGTTCCATTATTAATCTCAGATGTGTTTGGAGGTAAATAATTGAGGGCCTCAAAGCTATTATTTTGGCTAGGGTTTTTTAAAGATCTCGGGGGTCCAATGGGTATCTATTTGTGATTGGCTCTTCGACGGGCAAGTATCTTGGCGTAGCCTTCTGCATCCTTCTTCTGATTTGGCTTGGTGAGTTTGGGAGGGTTTAACAGAGGATAGTCGTGGTAAATATGGCCATTCTCATGACAACATTTATAGCGGAAGGGAATGAATTCATAGTCAAGGGTTTGGATCCAAGTAACATCTTGGAAATTTAGGCAGATCGATTCTGGGTTCGGACTAGATGCATTCATGTAGATGTAAATACAGGCGTAGGCAGTATAACGACCTTGCTTGGTGGCTTTAGATGATTTTATGAAAGTTCCTAGGGTGTTCCTGATGCCCTCTAGAATCTTTTCTTCCTAATATTCGTGTGGCAGGGATTATAGGGATACCCAGACAAGAGTAAAGGAGAAGTCCTCTTTGTCCGGATTGAAATTTTCCTTCCAATATCTAAGGTGTAACTTGGAATATATGTAGAAGTAAGGCTTAGTTTCGAATATTTGGTCATGATCCTTGGGGTTTTCAAATATGACCATAAATAAACCTTTGGACCTAGCCTTAGATCAATGTGACAGGTAGGTTTCCATCTAGAAGTAATCCAAATAATTAAATCCTTCTCAGGTGGCCAAATACCCAAGAAGTTACCAATGAGTGCATGGTCCTTCATGTATTGTACGTATCCTCTCATCTTTTTGGACTTGATCTTGTACTGAGGCATCACTACAGCTTTTGGAATACATTTCCCCGATATCCACTTAGTGCCTCCATTAGAAAAGGGTTGTGAATCCATTTGATGTTGTGCATCATTCATGTGCTCATCCATGGAGGGATGCACATTATTGGAGGTTCATGTGATTTCATAATCTGAGGCTTTCAGTTTGGGTTTAGAAGGACTGAAGTCAAGACTGTGAAACTACGTTGAAAGCCGTGGAGGGGGTCAGACCCCCCTACATTGCCATTGATAAGTGTTCAGAGCTAAAATCCTGACAAGGGCAGGCGAAACCCTAACACATCTTTTTAATTTTCAATAATATTATTTTTGTAATATTCTAAAACATTCTTAATATAGTTTTCTACTTAATTTAGTGAAAAAACTTAACAAGTTTAATAAATTATTCAAATCTTCAATCTTTATTGAGCTTTTCTACCTTATTTTTTCATACACTTTCTTATACATAAGATAATGTGGCATCACATGGACATCATACTCAACTTCTTCTTGCTTACAAAGAAAGTATCGCTGCAAATTTATTGATTTATATTTTCTCATCTGCATATTTCAACTCATAGATAAGGAGAGCATGGTGTGATTAATAAATTATGCTTTTTATGCATGCAAATTTTCTCTTCAAAATATTGGTATTATGTATAAATGATCATTAAGTTAATCTTACTTTATTGAATCTCATTTTTGTTTTAACTAGTTAAAGTTTTTTTATTACCTTCTTTTGCATAGAATCTCTTCTTTTGCATAGAATCTCAAATAGCTAATAGTTTATAAAAAAATATACCTCTTCAATTCTCCACGTTTTAATCCATCTCATATGTCGTAGTACCAATGCTTAGGTTATGTTGTATCTAAACAATTGAAAGTAAATATTGTATGCCATGATTTTTACACTTAAATTAGGTTATGTTGTATCTAAACAATTGAAAGTAAATATTATATGCTATGATTTTTACACTTAAATTAATGTAATTCATGTAATTATTCTTAAAAAATCATAATGAGATATATTTTCAAGTGCCCAAATTATTATGAAATATGAGGAATATTTTACTATATTTATAAAGTCTTAAAGGGATCCTTTTATACCTTCTTCTACTACCTCAATTAGGGATACTTAACTTTGGCGACAAATACGTTTAGGTGGTAAACATTATGTTTCCCATGATCTAAACTTCTTAGATTGATTGCATCCTTCGTCATATCCCTTTCCGTGAAATGGAGCGTAAAGCATCTTGTAAATATTGGAGACATGGGCATGGGCATGGATGGTAGCAAATTTGTTAGATATTGGCTCTTTTCTCTATTTTTCCATATACAATTTATTATATTAAGTCAAACTATATATATAGAATAATAGGTGTTTGTCAATTGGGTTTAATTCGGGTGGTTAGGAGGAATGATTGTTATTCTTTTTACCAAAGTTCAATCTTCATAAGTGACATGTTGATCTCTTAACGCATATCTTATTGTAATAACTTCAATCCCTATTATTGATCGACCTTGTGCCTTGAAGATTCTAGAGTTTATCCTTTATACCATCCTCAAAATAAGGAGAAGTACTCGAGAGTTTTCTCCAAACTTTATAACCAAGAAAAAAAATAAAAATGATAATTTTTTCCTATCATATCTAACCTAATTCTCTTGGATAGTAGTACACTACTAGATTTCACCCTCTATTGAGTTCATGGACCTTGGACCTTGACTGTTGAGTCTAAGCTACTATTTTGATGACATTATTAAATTCAATATTGATGACTTTATAGTGATAGGTGGATCTAGACACTCCTCAATTTTTCTAGTGTTCTCAAATATTTGGGTTTAGAAAGACAAATTTGCTATGTCCTTAATTTTAGGTGGATTAATAGGCTCATTATCAACTTTCGATAACATTTTATTAATATTCAAGTTTATAAAAAGAAATTTTGACATGTTATTAATTGTTATTATAATTTTGTGTTATAAATTTGACATTTTGATATAGTTAACATTTTATTAATATTCAAATTGGCATGTTATTAATTGTTATTATAATTTTGTGTTATACATTTGACATTTGGATCATAGTTTAGGATTGAAACTCCATGCTTGAAGATATTCTTTCTTGTTTATTGTTAGAATCCTAAAAAATAGTTTGTATGACATATGCTAATGGATAGTTGAGGAGATGTCTTTTAAATCAACTTTGGCTCATTGATATGGATTGATTTTACTTCTCATTATAAGCACAACATACAAAGAAGTTGAAAGACTATCATACAAATGTAATATAAATGAATTTTGTTGTTAACGGTTGAGGAGGTGACTTTTAACTCAACTTTGATGCATTGATATGAATTGATTTTGCTTATCCCTATAATAACAACATACACAGTTGAAAGACTACTATACAATGTAATAGAAATGAATCTTATTCAAATTCTAAGGGTACTTCATGAATCGTTCATTTTGTTACATATCTTTTACACTATGTATCTATAGGAGGATAATGTAGGCTCACCAATAAGCATCACGATTGAAACTAAAATGGGTGGACCATTTGATGTTCAACACCATTTCTCATGTAAGCAAAAGTCACATCTTGCTCCTAGATAATGGTTAATTGTGATATACCATTTTGCTAATAGTACATAACTTGATACTTGTTAATTGTGATATACCATTTTGCTAATAGTACATAAATATAATTTGATTTGATAGTTTTGGTTTAGCGGCTATGCATTAGTGGGAATGGATTCCACGACCTCTCTTGGCATCTGCCTTTGAAAACATGGTTAAATCAATATAGATATCCCTTGGGACTCCATAGTATGTTTATATTATAGATAAATGTGGGAATTTCTTCTATCCCTAGTGAAGATAAAAAGGCCAAGGACCCACTAGGAACTATGTGTGAAAATTTAGAGCGCGCTGGGTTTACTTTGTTTCATTATTTAGAACAAGTTATTTACCTAAAATTAATTGGAAAATATACACATGTAATGAAGAAAAACATATTAATAGAATATAACATTCTAATTGTTTGCTCGAGGATCAAGAGAGAAACTGTGATGTGATAATGGGTGAGGGGACAAAAAGAAAATAGTCCACCTTGGAACATTTGTCATCTCAATAAAACTGTGATGTGATAATGGGTGAGGGGACAAAAAGAAAATAGTCCACCTTGGAACATTTGTCATCTCAATAAGTCCTCCTCCATGTACAAGATAGGTGGACCATTTTAAGATAGGAGGTACCTTACCAAATGCCATGTGTCTATTCCATTTGGACACCTCTCCTCCACATGACCATGTTTGGACATTGTGAAGGGTTCTTATCACTTACCTTTGCTTGCATTCATGTGTTTATTGGATCTTCATTTAGAGGGAATACTTATTAAAAGACAACGTTCAAAATCTCAAATTGTTTAAGATTGTCGAGTTTTGGTAATTAATGCAAAAAATGCATACTAAGCCACAAAACTCAACTTTAATAGTTTGTAGGAAACTTAATGTTTGAAGCTCCAAATTTAAAGACAAGTGTATTGGAGAGAGGAAAGATTCATAATGAAAAGCATCGAACCAAAGATTAACATGAAAGTCACTATGTCTACTCATTTTCATTATTAAAAGTATTTACAACATATTTACAAATTTTAAATTTAAATTTTACAGTGTGAAAGTTTACCATATTTGTTAATTTTTTATTTCAAAAAATAAATTTAACAATCATCAAAATTCTCTAAAATATCAGCCTCATCTTTTCACATTTAATGTCAAAAATATATATATATATATATATATATATATATATATATATATATATATATATATATATATATATATATNAAATATATATATATATATATATATATATATATATATATATATATATATATATATATATAGGAAATGCTGCATAGTTTTATATATGCTACTCCATCTACTAATATGGTTAGGTAAGTTTTTTTCACTAACCTTTGGGACGCTAGATATTGATTTCCAATATCTATCCTAACTCATAATTCAATCCTTTCACAATCAATAATAATGAGTGCATAATCATCTATAACAAATATTTCTTCTTCTATAGATTTACTTAATGAAGAAAAGAGAGAAGAACCCTTAGCCATATGATGGGTATAATCCGAGTTGAGTATCCACTCACTTTTGGAAGTGTGAATATGCAATTCCTAAGAAGAACTAATAGAGAAAGTATAATTATCTCCAAAGTTCCCTACAAAAATTTGATGTTTCATGTTTATCAATCAACTAGTCGACACCTCATCTTCAATCTTCTTGACCTTATGCACAAGTTCTTTGGCCTTCTTCTAGAAACCTTCTCAACATACCTTGTATTTACATAGTATTGATAGGTCTTCTTCTTCTTACCTTTCTTAGTTGATGACTGATCAACATGCTTCTTCTAGTAGGTATGGTTGACACAATCCTTCACATGGTATCCTCCGTGATCTTTCTCCAAATTTTATCCTCAACATATTTCTCTATAGCTATGTTGACCTTTTCCCTTAAGGAGATGTGTATGTTTCTTATACTTAAGTTTACCTTGATCAAGCAATTTTTCATGCGCCCTAATTAGAAAACCAAATAAAATATCAAAGATATAGTCCTTACCATCTTCTCTTTTGGAAGTCCAACTAGCACAAAATGTCAAGAATAAAACAACATAGGGTGTCTTTGGATTCATCAAGATTAGTTCTATAAGTTAACCACCTTTTTTGGAAAATCCTTTCCACATTCACCCAATTTCAATTGTAGCTCCTTCACTTAATCAAAACAATATTGAATCTTGTTAAAGGAGAGATGATCAAGTGAGATAAACTCTTTCTCTACCTACATAACCTTACTTCCATCAATCTTGTTGAACATAGTCTTCAACTTCTTCTAGACTTGATTTAGAAAATCAATCCCACTTGTATGAAAGAAAATATCCATGGAAATATAGGTTGTCATGACTCCTACAACATTATCCTTCTTCCCATTAATAATGAACTTCATAAGTTCATCCTTAGGGCTTGGAACTATATCTTTGTAAAATGCCAAAGCACTTTACTCTTCAATACCATTTCCATATCTTATTTCCGCATGCCATAGTTATGTGCCATTCAAAACCACAATTTCTTGTTAATAACTCATAATCACTTTGCAAAACATGAATCTAATTTGCAAGTAGAAATCTAAATCAATATACTAGAGATATTTGATTCAATAGGAATGCATATACAAGCAACAACACCTAAGGCGGCTTGTAGAAAATATGATAGTTCTGAAACCAACAACTTTGATACCATGTTAGAGAACCAAGGAATTGCAGAAGTGAAGAATAATGAATTCCAAGAAGAGGTGATTTCGATAGGAATTGTTATATCCCTGAACCACAAGTGATCATAGCTCAACATATATTTTCCATTGATTGATAGACATATCCATAGGATCATCTATATATAAATAAAATCATAACTAATTCACATAATATAAGGACCACATAGTCAACTTTTATCACATTAGGTGTTACCAAATATCCAACTTTTCTACCTTGACTTGAGCACCAATTGACCTAGTTGGGACTATTGATGGTCAACCTAACTAGTCAACCTTTGATTGTTGGTAACATTACACCAATTGTTTCTAAATTATCGATAGATGGGATGAATTTCTTGTTCCAATAATCAATTCCATGTGTAGATTATATTTGGACACTTCTCCTCCCCATGAACATGTTTCATCCACCCATATATACATGGTTTTAGAGGGTTCTTCTAATTTACCTTTGCTTGCACCTATATGTTGTTGGAAATTCATGCAAAAGGAATACTTATCAAAATATAGTCAAAATATCACAAGACATTAAACATTTCTAAGTGTTGAAGATTATCATGTTTTCGTCATTTGACACAAAAAATGTGCACTAAGCCCAAAAACTCAACTTTGATAGTTTGTAGTGGAAACTTTATGTTTAAAGCTACAAAATATGAACACAAGTATATTGAAGGAAGATAAAATGTTCATAAAGAAAATCATCAAGCCAAATATAAATATACAATAAATCTTGATGATGGACCACAATAGCCTCGCATGAAATGTCGACTCCATAAATATTATGTGATGGATCCAAAATATTTCTCTCACCATAATGTTAATCAAAGGAGTCTAATAATTGAGACACATATACAAGTCAATATATATACTCATTCTAATAATTAAGAGTATTTACAACACATTTACAATCTCTACACCTAATCTCTCATGATTCATCTATGGTCTAATGGCCTATTCACATAGACAAATCACACTCCTTTGCTAACCTCTAAGTACTCTATTAATGAACCATCCAATTCGATTATCCTTGGAAGAACTTATTTAATTATTTATCTAGCCTAAGTCTTCTCCTTCCTTGTAGTGAATCTTCATCTATCTCATGGTTGTAGTGGATATAATTGTCTCCCGTGCCATATCTTCTTAACCTATTCCATATAGTCATAATTGTCTTTAGTCTTCATGCATATGATGCCTCATATTCCATGTGTGTTGGTTTAACCTTCCTGATGCATCAATTCTCATATGAATTTCGTTTTCTTCTTTGACTTTTGTCCATTGCCTCATCACACGCTTCTCACTTTCCACATGCAAACACCATAGGTAGTCTTCCTTGGGTAAAATTGCACTCATAGTTTTTCTAAACATTCTCCTGTTGTGTTTCCTATCTTCAGTATGTGTAACCTCTCATGTAAATTCCTTCCCTAATGTCCTTTTTTTCCATTTTATTTATTCATAAATGCTCCTGCATCAACTTCCCCTCAATAATCGAAACAAGAATGTCATCATGCAACTAACATGCATTATCCATCATTAATGATTTATGTCCCCTTGCAAAATTTATGGTACTTTTATTCAAACATACAAATGCTCTCTTTGGCTAAACTTGTTCTATTTCACCAAGTCCTACTCGTATGTTGTGCATCATGCTTTTCCTCCCAATTTTTTTTTTACCTCATTCATCTTCCTTCTATGAATATGTCTGTTTCAACTTGCTTCTATGCTTTCTTTAGCTCCTCCATCGTCTTCATAAATTCCTTGAAACTCATACAGGTTTGACATGTGAATTGAAAATAAATGATATATTGATTTTCTCTAGCAGCTAGATCGCATATGCATTGTCACCAATCTTTTTGTTGATCATACAAGGTTCAATATTCTTCAAATTTAATTTACTATATGCATCCCTAGGATATAAATTTTCCTTTCTAAGATGTACCATTACCAAGTCTACAACTTCGAGAGACTTAGTCTCCAACTTTGAGAGACTTGTATTTCTTATGGGTATCTTCACACTCCTTGTTTTTGTATATTTATCCTTCAATTGCTCATGGAATCATTGATACACTCACTTCATTTGCACTGCAAAAGCCTCTACATCATCACTATTATGCATGTCAATCTCTAGGTCTATAATATATATAACTCCTTTTGATTTCTTCCCATACACAACTTTGAATGGTGAATTACCTATTAATATGTTCACAAAACTAATATACTATTTTTTTGCATGCACAAAAACATAATTCCAATGTTTGAACTTATGTCTACCTAATCATATCAAAATATTTCCAAGTATTTAATTCACAACTTCTATTTTCCATATCATTCGAGGACGATAACTTGAACTAGAATGTAGCTTTATTCCCAATTTCTTCCACAACATCTTATAGAAATGAATAAGGAATTACTTTGGTGTCTCCTCTTGATGCAACATTTTTTTGTAAACCATGTAAGAACATGTTCATATTGAACAAAAGATCTATGAAATGACTTGCATCATTGGCATTTTTACATGTTATAATTTGTCATATTTGAAAGCCTATCAACCACAACAAACAAATCATCAAATCATTGTTGCATTCTTGATATGACTTATAAAAAATCATTGGCATTTTTACATGTTATAATTTGTCATCTTTGAAAGCCTATCAACCACAACAAACAAATCATCAAATCATTGTTGCATTCTTGATATGACTTATAAAAAATCCATGGACACATCTTTCCAAAGAGTCTTTGATAAAACAAATGGTGTATATAATCTTTTATTTTGTGTCACGCCCATTAACATATAACATATATCCTACATCAGCCTATTTCCCTCATGCTTGACCAATAATACTATTTTACTAATAAAATTTGTCTTTTATGTCACCCAAAGTTTCCTCCTAACCCACCACTATGCAATTCCCCTATCAAAGTTTCCTACATTGAGCTCTCTAGAATGCATAATTGCTTCCCTTCAAATAAGTGTCTATCCTATATTTAATAATCTAACTATGTTCTTAAATGTTGCAATATTGGACTTCAAAAGATTCCAATAATGTATAGAAAATATGCGTTGTGCTTAGGTAAGTCCCTAATTTTCTCAAATCCTATTGGCTCATTCTTCATTGCCTAATATTAACACTCTTTGGTTGCGTCACATCAATAAATATATTCTCTTTCTAGCACTAGTTCTTTAACCCACAAGTATAACTTTGTAAGAACTATATGTGCCTTAAATACCTTTGGTTCAAGTTCTCATGATTTTTAATTAACTTCGTTGCTTTGTGATCTATGTACACAATAAATTCCTTTAGCAACAATTAATTCCTCGAATGCATCAATGCTTGTGTAATTACATAGAAATCTAAGTTATATTGAGTACTTCTTCCATGCTTCATTTTATTTCTCACTAGAAAATGCTCCAATAGAAACTTAGTCACCCTTTTGACTTAGTATTGCTCCAATAAAAACTTTACTTGCATCACAATCAACCTAAAATTACTTTATTGAAATCAAGAATTCTAACATCGGAGATTTTAGTTATCATGATGTTTAGTTTCTCACTAAAAAAATCTTATGTACTTCCATGCTCCACCAAAATCCACATGACTTCATGCATATAATCAATGGTGCACAAGTACCACCAAAATATTTAAAGAATTTTCTCTCAAAATTTGAAATACCATGAAAATTTCTTACCTCAATGACATTTCTTGGTGTGTGACAATCCAAAAGTGACTTAAATATATTTGGGTCGATGCACAAACAAAATTGGGAAACCACAAACTCAAGGTACACCAACTTCTCTTTGAATAATTCACACTTGTTCAAATTTATGCACAACGTTTCTCTACTACTCACGGCCCGAAACAACAATCATATATATCGTTTTTTCCTCTTTACTTATACTATACAAAATATAAATATACAATTACAAACTTATCAATGTATGATGTCAACACTATGTCATCAACTTCATTGTAATGTCTCTTTCCAAATCATCTCTCCAAGAGATTGACGTAATAGCATAAAGTGATTCTCGTAAGCTATAGTCGGTGGAAAAAGGGGATTAATTAATTATTTAATGTCATTGGAGCGGAAAAGTAACTTTTTAAAAAGTGACATTGAGTAATTAATTAAAAAGGTGACTTAAGTTTATAAAGTCACTTTACTTTATTAAAAGGGTAAAATGGGTCCAAAAAGGATCAACGAGGAAATAAAATGAGAATGAGAGTGCCTCTCTCTCTCATTATGCATTTGTTATTTTCTAAAACGAAATTGAGAGAGCTCTTGTGGCTTTGGCTCTTGGGACGAAAACCCTAGAGATTTTGGAAGATTGGTTTCAGTGGTGAGACCATCCACCATAGTTTTAACAACATGTTTTCCCCCAAGGTTGTAATTATGCTAAGAATTCATATAAGTATGTTTATGAAGCATGTAATTATGTTTTTATTTAATGAAAACACCAAAACCGTTGACTGAGAGGGAACAACCTTGAAATTACTAGCCATGATACACAAGTAGGAATTGATGAAGCGAGGATTCATTAAGTGGTTGGGTAAGGTGGAGTCGAGTTGTTTTTATGAAAAAAATAGGAAGCTTTTTTAACAAGCTAATATACACTTTCTAAGCATAAAATCATACCTCCCAACGTACCTGATCTAAATGGAGCCACATGACTAGTTATGGAAGGCTAGGGAAGTGGTTGAGGCAGTTAACGATTGTTGACAAAATGACCTTTTGGAGAATCAAAGGGCCAATTGAATGACCTGACAACAAAAAATCATGATTTTCCCCTTCAGAATGGGAAATGTGGACTACAGGTTGCTTCCACAGGAGGTCCATAGGAATCCCAAGAAGATCAGTCGAGGAAGAGACTAGCATTTGTTGCTTCATTTTATCATTGATCGAGACCAAATGGGTAGAGGGGTGGGAATTGTGTCATTTGTTGACAAAATGAAGAGATGATGGGTTGAAGGATGAATGGATGTTCTACCATAAATATACCAAATATTCTAGTAGGGGAAGTGAGGTATTTGGGATATGGCAACCTAATGAGGTGCCTTAATGGAAATATCAAGGACATTGTGTAGGGAACGAAATGTGACTCTAAGAGGGGAGTGTAAAATCCAATAGGATGCTCTCTATATTGATTACAGAAGGATTATTGGATTGGGGTTTTCTATGTAATGATAGGAGTTGGTACAAGAGGCTTGTTGTCATCTACTAAGGTCAACAAGGAGGAATAAGACAAAGGGTTGGGAGGAGTATGCTATTGTGGAACTTTTTCCCGCATTTACAGACTAGTCTTAGCCCCAATGTGCACTATAGTTTGGTCTATTTTGCGTCGATTATCTTGATTTGTCCCAAACATTTGGGAATACTAAGCATTTAGCTTGATTTTATTGTTGGGAACAACCTTTTTCTTGAAAGCTATGCACATGGGTTGATGGGCCATGTTTCCTTCTAAATTCATGCTCTAGGCACAAGAACTAGGTCAAAATATAGATTCACTCTCTTGACTTGGTGAAACTTAATCAAGGCCGACTCCATCTTTGACTTAGTCCACTTTGATCATTGTTGAGGCACCCAATTCAACACAAATATCTTGGGATTATTCTGGATTGTTGATCTAAAATAGATAATAGATATGAACAAACAAATGGTTGTAAGACTTGGTACCTAAGTGCAATTTGACAATTAATGAGGTTACATAAAATCTTAAAGAGAATGAAAATGTAAAAGGTAAATGAGACAAAAGAGAGGAAATACAAGAATTAAATAAAATAGAATTTATGAAAATAGGAGAGAAAAGACTAAGGAATGGAAAATGAAAGGTTAGGCCTGATGGCCTTCCCATCACCCCAAATCTCCCTACTTTTTTTGTGATTTCACTCTCAAAGGGATTTTTTGGCTTTTGGATGATTACTGGCCAAAGAGAGGAGGATGCAAAAAGAGCCATGAGATACATTGTAACCAAATATTGTCAAAATAAGACTGAGCAAACATTCAAAGCTAGTTTTCCCATTTGATTTCTAGGGTAAATATGGTATCTTTGTGTATGAATTTCTCTATGGCTATGGAGTAATTCCTATGTATGAAATGTTGCTCTTATGTTGTTTAATGTGATTCTATGAGTGTGTTAATGGTGACGATTAAGAATGGAAAGAATAAAATACTATGTATGAGTTATAATTGTTCTAGACTATGCTTAATATGATGCTTGTAGTTGAATTCATGGTTAACATGGAGAATTCGCCATGGTATTTATGTTTTTTTTTTTATAATAAAAAGTGTTATTTCCTCATAAAACAACTATGATTGTACATATCAAATCAAGTTTTAGGGCTTGCCATATATTCTGCCAAACTAGTGGAAACTGAAACAGATGGCACCCTATTGCTCTGGTTGGAAAAAAGTAAAAAGTTGCAACATGTTCCACCAAACATTTGGAAACTGGAACAAGTGGAAGAAGAGTATTGAGACAGAGTTGTATGAACATGCAACAAGAAGTCTGAATAGAACATGTCCAAAAAATCTGGACAGAGCATAAAACAGGAAAGCTGAATAGGATTACAAAAAATCTGGACAAAGCCTAAGATCTTTAAACATTAAAAGAGCTAGTAAAACCTGCTATCCTGAGTGTCCTCGTGAGGATTGACGTCGTAAGGTTGCACACAGGTTGGGAAGCGCCGCTGGATTGGCATGCAAGAGAAAGCATTGAACATGATGTCAAGTCTACTGTTGAGAAGAGTGTGCCTATGGAGCTGCTCCATCATGTCCCTCTGCATCTCGAAGATGAGCTCCAGATGTTCTAGCACTAGGAATCAAGGTGAGAGTGAATCTCAGGCTATGGCTAAGATGGGAGGTGGAGGCTCAATCGGGCGGTTAGCCAAAATAATTTCTTCTTGGATTATAAAAGTCGCCCCCTCCATGGATTTTGTTGTAGAAGTTGCAGGGAGACTGGTGTTGGGTCGGTCATGGTGGTCCAAAACTGTGTAGAGGAGGGATTCTGGCGGCACCATAATTGGTTCCTCTAGAATTTCCTCCTCTACATAGGCCATGGGAGGCGAATTTGGCTCCATATTCCCTTGAATCAATGCAGTCGAATAAACATGGGAAAGATTGCAGAGGCATCTATGCTTGGCTGCATAACAATACCAAGAAGGACCCCTCTTGGGATTTTCATGCTCTCAGGGCATGGAAAATAAGGAAAACTAGACGAAATTTAGCAAAGGAGCACACAGAGCTGGAAGACTGAACAGAGTGAAGCACAAATGCGAAAATTGAGCATAGTGAAACAATCCATGAAAAACTTGGATGAAATGGAGGAGTGCCAGGGGTGTTGATGTGACCTTGCACATGCCTCTTGTACCCATCATCATCCCTTTGCCATGGCGCACTAGGAGCTCCATTAAACCTACGCGAGGGAACTGTCCAAACGGCCCAGGAGCACGATAAATTATGTCCTCCATCCAAGAATTGAAGGTGAAGGTGGTGGAAAGCCTCATAAATATCTTGGGATGCATGTTAGCTACGTGGCACCCCATCCAGGGAGCCATGGTATTTATGTTAGCTTCACTCAATTTTTTTCCCCCTATTAATACTTTGTATTCTAATGGTTACCTGGTAATTTTAATGGTGTGAAGGTTCATTTAATGGAAATACTCTAAGTTTCACTTCATTTTCTCATTCCTCTTATCCATTAAAGAATTCCAACATATTTGAATTGCACATCATTGGTTTATCTCTAAGATTCAAGATCAATGGCTCAAATAATATGTTCATTGCACTTTTGTAGAGAGTTTCCAATTTTTTGTTGTGTTTAATTGACTATTGGAGAAAGGGAAAAAAATCATTATTGCTTACCATGTTTGTCACAGACCATCTTCTTCTTTCTGAGCACTTGGGGGGCGTATGTGGGTCGTATAGGCCATACACCCAATGCTACAATAGGTTGATTCCTCCAAGGGGTCACCCTTCCTTTACCTACATGTGAGCATTTATAATTTGTTGTTTTATCTTATGTAGAGGAGTGGTAAATTGTTCCACCAACCAAAGAGTTGAATGATCAAACCATTTTTTTAATTTTGTCTCATGCATTATACTCCAATTTGACTACAACATTTTATAATTTGGGGTTATAAGCTTGGATTTCCTCTTTTAATAATGAATGGCGTATATGTTGGATTGGAGTATGACTATACACATGGGAAATTTGGAAGGATGGACATTGAACGAGACATATCATTCCATTGTGAATCCATAGCAAACCATATGCCATTTACTAGTGAAGATTCATCCCGAGCACTTCTTTTTCTTGAGAAAATATATTGATATATTGAGAGGAGCATTACCTATATTAAAACTTGAGTCGAAATAAAAGTTCATACACAATGTAATTGCAACCAAAGGTTTATCGACCTAAGTTCATTAGTTATCCAAACATTTCATATCAAGTTACTTCCATTGACCATAGAGATATAAACCTTATGCATAAGCAGTATTGGCGGTTTGTGTTTAACCCCAATAGGTATCATTAATAGTTGGCACCATTTGTTGGGTGGCATTTCTTAAAGCATTGGACATATGGGCTAGGATGATCATGAACCTTTAACCCAAGCTTGCTAACCAAATCAACTACTATGATATTAGTCTGTGAACTGAATCGAATAGAGAATCTACCTTGGTCTTCTTGACCTATATCTTGATATGGAATAGTTTTGTCATCTCCTTCTCTTCCTTGTGATGAAGGCTACTCAAATTCACCTCCTTCTACACTAAAGTGCAAAAAATCTTCTCATCCACATTTGAGTTGATTTTTACTTGATTGCTTGAATCTGTGGCTAGAAGGTTCTTCTTCTTGGAATCCTTCTTATGGTTCTTAGGGCTCAACTTTGGATGTATTTTCCAACACTTTTATTCAATGTGACCATAAAGATTGAAATGGTTACAGTGGTTGCTTGGATCATTTCACTAATGTGCAGTGGTTGTCATCTTCTTGTCTTTCCCTTTCCACTTCTTCTTTCCCTCCTTGGAAGATTCTTAGTGCTCTTTCTATTTAGAACCATTTGTATATCCTTTTTTGTGGCCTATATTTTCCAGATATTGTGTTTGCACACAAGCCTCATCAATTTTCCTAGGAATGAAGAGCATCACTTGCTTTCACAAATGATTGTGTAGACCCCCTAAATACTTGAGGAGTAAATTTGGGTTCTTGGGAGAGATACCCAACATGATAGCCATCTTCTTGAATTCAATAGTGTACTCTTGCACACTCTACCCTTGCCTTTGCCTAAAGTAATTCCAATGGATCCATCGGTCCTCTACATACCCAATAGGGTAGAACTGAGACTTAATGAGGGTTTTGAAATCCTCCCACTTATTTACTGGTGGATCACCCTCCAATGTAAGTGTTTCCATGTGAGTTTCCCACCAGGTTAATGCATGGATGATGGCCCTCTACTTTCAGTCTGGTAAATGAAATATTCTACTCTTCTTTTTTATGGTGGACATTGAAATAGACCTCTACCTATTGCAACAAATGATTCAAATTTACTGCATCGATCTCACCTTGGAATGGCTTGATATCCACTTTCTCTTCCTTTTTAAATAATTACTATGAAGGGGTAATGGAACTGGAGCTTGGCTTCTCTTTCTCGGGCTCTTTCCTCGACTCATTCTACAAGTCTTCATTATCTCCCGATATCCCCTCTGATCTAATCTCTGAGTTAGAGCCTCCGGCCTCCCCTAGCGGTTTGAGCTTGCTTGCTAGAGCTGCCATGAGGAGGGCCATATTGTGAGAGATATTAGTGACTTGCTCTTCTAGCCTCACAAATATCTCTTTTGATAGATTTCAAGGGCCATTGTGAACATACTTATCTTCCATGGCTAGGGTTCTGTGACATTTTTTCTTAATCCAATTCCTATATCCCACAACTTTCCACAAATATCCCAAATAAACGTACTATGATACCAATATGATCTATAAATTTCCATGGATATTCCACTGGAATAGTTTTTCACAACAGATCTTATAATATTTTTGAAATCTTAGACTATCCAAACTAATTTTTCTTAGATCCTAGATTGATTAATTACTAGCTTTGCTTGAATTTATGAAATAACTGAAATATAAAAAATAAAGGAATGAGCAAAAGAACACACCATCCACACACACAAATGAACACAATATATATTCTGAGAAACCCAATATGGGAGAAAACCCAACTAAAAGGTGAGGCCTATGCCCTTTTGTCTTCTCTTTATTTATGGAAATGCAAATACAAAGAAAGAGGCACTCATTGTGGAGATTCCTTTGACATTGTAGCATGTATGGCTGCTACATGATATTTTCCTCCTATGTTATGCTATCAAAATACCAATCCTCGTTGCATTGTTCAATTATGGAACAAGTAAAATGCTAAAGAATGGAACCCTTTTTCCTCCTAGAAGCTTGGTATTTAACATAGCCTGATAACCATCCCGGGTTAGGGTTTTAACTTCCTCAATCCTCAATTAGTGATTAGGTTTGGACCTTCTAGAATCTTCTTGAAATTCCACATGTTGCTAGCCCCATATGTGTGAGTAATGGGAGCTAACATGACATCCACTCGTACCATGGTGGTCAACAAGGTAGGCCAACTTGTGGGAGGAAAAACTTTTGCATACAAGCTTTGATTGACATGATTTTTGCATCGTTGGAAAGGTCTTGGTGTGTAGATCAACGTCAAGGGTGTGAGCACAATTTATATATGGTATAGCCCCCAAAAATATGTTTAATTCCTCAAAATGGATCTAGAAGGTTTTGGACCCGGGTTTTCCAAACTGGGACCTACCACTAGAATGGCCCTACAAGCTAGTTCCTCCAACTTTTCCATCCATAAATTACCAAAATGGATGACAAATTATATGATGATCTAATCTGGATCTGTGTGTGTGTGTGTGTGTGTTTTATACCATGGCATGGAATTTCTATTTTGTTGTGCCATGAGCCACTTATATGTTGTACATGACTTGACTCATACACAACCATGGGGATTCCCGACTCATAAAATAAATGATGATTATCCTACCTTTTGTTGTGGTTTCAAGTGGTTTCCTTGTCCTCTATTCCACAATGAATTCCTTCAAAGGCTCTTGAATGTCCTTTTTGGTAAAGAAACAAGACAACATATTTCAATCATGCAATGTTATACTAATCTCATACACAGGGGGGATTTTTTTATTGTGGGACTTTCACTTCCATGTACAAAGTAGTCATAGCCCTAAGGTGCATTACAATGTGGTCTATTTGCATTGAGTTTCCTAATTTGTCCCAAAACTTTAGGAATATTGAGTATTTCCCTTGATTTTGTTGTCCAATATAACTTTTCCCTCAAAATTTGTGTGTAAGGATTGATTGACACAACATTTATTCCTAAATATCTGTGTTGCATGTTGGGCATAAAATAGGGTGAAAATCACATGTGCACTCTTAACTTGGTCAAACTTGACCAAGGCACACTCCAAAGTTGATTTATTCCACTTTGATCATTGTTGAGGTGCCTAAAGCATGAATATCTTGGGATTATTCTAGGTTTTGGACCCTTTCTTCATGTAAAAATCCTATAAAAAGGCCTCCACATGGGATCAATAGCTTTTTTCTCATAGTATTAAATCTCATAGCTTTGGAGACTCGGTGGATTGGTTTTCCTTCTTACACAAAGGCCCAATTTTCCCCTTTGGATCCACTTACCCAATTTGCTTATGGAGGTTTTAGGAGAATCATTGGAGGAATGTTGGAGGACATATTTGAAGATCACTAGACATGAGACAACCTTGAAGAGGGATGAACCTAAGGAGAAAGGGCTTGGAGTTATCACATCATTCAAAGTTTCGAAGAGGAATGAACTTGAGGAGAAAGGACTTGCAACTATTACACAACTCAAGGGTATGGATCTACATATATAATATTTTCTTCTCATAATAGAATCTCCCCACCACCCACCTCTCCCCCATAATTTCTTTTGTTGGTTTAATATTGTTACTTGAATTCTTTGTTTTCCTTCATTGAACTAATCAAGTAGATCTAGAAGGGTTTTCACTTGTTTTGTGAGTTAGATATAGGGTTTTGTTACTTGTAGAGTAGGAAGGTGTTTTGCTTGTGTTGTGTGCAATGCAAGATTCTTGGAGCTAGGACCTCCTCCTCTTACTCATCAAATCAACATTTGAAGATCTATCAAAAAACGTAGGTTATAGGTTCCTTTGTTCTCTTCTTTACCGAAACCCTAGTTGCTTCTTGCTTGCTTAACTTAGTGAAGTAAAACTACTATTTCACATCACTAGCCTTCCAATTAGCTAGTGAGGATCATGTATTACACCTATATGAAAAATCTTGTCAATGGAGTAGAGGGTGCACAACTAGATTGTGTCCTTTGGGTAACAATTAGAGAATTAGAGGTGGATAACTCAATAAGGTTAGTGGGGTACATGCAAGTGTGAGATGTGGGAGTGGAGATGGGGGTAGAAGATGTACATGATCTAGAGCTGTGAGATATTGTTGTTGTTGTTGCTACCATTGCTAGGATTGTCCACGGATGCTTGTAGAGGTTGGGGGCAATGAGGAAGTAAATCCTAGTGTACTTTTGTCATTCTCAGAATCATGCTTTTGTGTGATGGCAATGTTTAAAACTTTTCACCTTCATCTTACTAAAATTGTGTTTTTCCAAAGATACATGTTTTGAGTGTGTCATTATTGGTTGTCATGACATTCCACAAAGAGTGTTAAATGGTTTGTTAGCTATCCAAAATATCCTATAGGAATGACAAACTATCTGAGAATGATAATAGATTTCCTAAAGGCAAGATGTTACACATCACTTAGAGCACACTAATAGTTCTTAGATGACAACTCATACCAACGTTCACCCTCTAGAGGTGCACATTTTAAAATAGTTTGTGCATAATCACATGTCATCCATAATTTGTATGTTAGTTATATTTGTAAAATGAAATGTTCATTGCACTTTTTTAAGTGCTTCCTTTAAACTTAAGAGATGAATGCAACAAACCGTGTAGAAGTGAAACACCACAAATTCCATGCTCCTACAAGTGAAACAACCCTTGAGGGATGAAACATTAAACACAACTTCCATTGAATTAAGTCGCTGTGATAGGGGACACTCTTTCCTCAAAATCAACTATGACTTACACTTGATCCTAACCATCTATTTTTGTCTTCAAACAAACTGAACCTTGGTAAATGGCTTAAATAAATACAATCATTTTCACCATTAAACTAAAATTCCATTAACTCTACTCAATCATTAAACCTCTTCCTAAACATTTATAAAATTACAATAATATTTTATTAATAATCACTATATACTCTACCTAATCCTATAAAACCAAAATTGCTTTATACACACCATCATCTAAATTGAAGAACTTCATCCATACTTTCAAGAGAGGCTCCATTCCTTTAAACAATTTGGCAACACATTCACATGCCATTTTCTTAAATGGAAGGAACTAAATTAGCAGCCACAGCCCACCTAACCTCAATGACGAATTCCTTAATCTTTCGAGGGGAGTTTAAATTCCACCTTCAGTTCGTGAGCCCGAGTCTTTTCAACACAAGCATTAACCCTTAGAAAAATGGACAAAATCACCAAACCAATCCTTTCCCAAAGTAGAATTAATCGTTTCCTTAAGCAACTAATCGTTTCCAAATGAAAAAGTGTCGACCCCAACACCCGGTGGATTCGACAGTTATTTTTTCATGTCCGATGGCTGTGAATTCCAAACCCCTCCGCCCTCATCATCGCTGCCATAATTACCCCACTGCCACACGAACGCCAACGGACCGATTCTCGTCTATTTCGGTCTCCTTCGCTCACCAAATCTGGACGAAGTTTGGCGGAGCAGATCTCACATCTCGTTCAATTTGGTGCAAAATAGAATGCGAAGAGCTCCCGTACGATACTTTTGGTCAGAAATCGGAACCCAATTTCTGAATTCCTCGTCCTTCCGTATTTCTTGATAGCAACAAATCAGAGAAAACCCAAAACCCAGTTGCCTTCTATAGTTATAACAGAACTCAATTGTTAACTAATTTCATGCTATAAATATAAGAGAACTCAATTCTTGAATTCGTGTTGACAGCAGGGTGCAGAAAAAGAGCAACCCATTTGTTGAACTCAAGCTTTAGATTTCGCAAATTTGAAATTACAGACGATTTCCTAATATGAATATGTTGATAGCAGAGCCCCAAAAAGCCTGTTGTGCAGGCGTGGATTCTGAAAATTGGGATCCCAACATTGAAGGATTGCAGCAAGAAGGTAGAGTCAAGAACTTGGTGGAAGTTTTTGAAAACATGAAGCTGCACTCGGAGACACAGAAGGTCGAAATCAAAGGTGGCCACAAGGAATTTAATAAGAAAGGTAATGGTAAGGCTGGTAGATTAGGACATGAGAGTCTGAAGTCTAATGGCTGTATTAAGAGATGGGCTAGTCCTGGAATGGATCAGCCATTGGCTCGGAGACAGCCCAATATTTTTTCTGGCAAGAATTGCAGTAGTTTTGATCGCCACTGCAATATGGGTAAGTATGAGGATGGTGGTAACACAAGTGATTTCAGTGACACCCAAAGCCTTCGGTCTTCTGCGCTGAGCGAAAGCAGGTAAGAGAGTCATGGGTGCACCTTTTGCAATTTCTTAAAGCCTCTATTTTTTATGTTTCTTAATGTCTGTAGTAGTCTCGGGGGCTTGTTTGGTTTTGAAAGCAGGAGAATTTGCATTCTTTGCAATAGAAAAGTTGGTGGGAGGGATTGCCACAGGGATCAGGAAGAAGTTTATACAACTTTTCCTGTAAGAAAGGAAGAAAAATGCCTAATTGGCTGTAAGAAGTTTATTGAACTTTTCCTGCCTTGCAGACGATGTATATACATTACTAAACGTTTTTGGAGTTAAATCATAAGTGCATTGACAAATGTTCATAAGACCTTCAACTACAAATCTGCAACTGTGGCGTATCTTCTTTCAAAATCATACAAGAGTTGCATCTGGCCTCTTCCGCAAAGATCTGCGGAAGACCACAGCAAACCAGTAGGCAAAAAATGTTGAATAAGATTTAACTTCTTTCTTTTGGATCCAACCATATTACAACAAAATTGATTTGGATCTTTTTAGTAGGAAGGTGATCACTTTTTTTTACTTGGTTCTTTTGATGTTAATTACCCTGACACTCTTGCATCCTATTATTTGTCTGACCGGCCTATAGGTTGAAAATACCCTCCTTAAAATCTGAAGTCTTCCTCAATCTGCTTAATAAAAGCCTTCATTCATATTCATTTTCCATTACTTTAATGACTGGATATTCATTTTCCATTACCATATTCATTTTCCATTACTTTAATGACTGGATATTCATTTTCCATTACTTTAATGACTGGAGACTACGAGAGTCGTGTTTGATGCTTGTCAGCCTTTTAAGAATTAATGGTAAAGAATTATTCTGGTTATTTTTATGGGAAAGCAACACAGAATGATGAGTAACCTTCATGTGTGTGTTAATTTTTCTCATTTGACAATCTGTGTGACAACATTGTTTTAGAAATGGGTTTGTTTTTCATTGATTTATTTTTGTTAATCTTGGCCTGCTTTCTTTTCCAAGGAAATTCTCGTGGAAAATCTTTCTAGTATTTCCCCATAACTCATGGATGGAAAATGGTGTAAACTGTCCCCATAACCCATGGATGGAAAATGGGGTAAACTGTCCTCCATGATCCATGGATGGCAAATCGGGTAAATTGTCCATCCTAATTATGGGGCCTAACCCAATAGGAACATCGAGTGAGGCCCAACAATCTCAACAATATAGCTGGCTGGGGACTTAACCCCAAAACCTCTTACATTATAACTACAGCACCCATCCACTCAAAGTAACCCACTGTGCTTATCATGGCCCTGCTTACCTTCACTTCCAACGCATTTTCTTCTCAGCTTTCTCAATGTTTTATAGAGGTTCCACATTGACGGCTTGGCCATTCTCCTTTCAATATTCATATGCATGCTGCTCAGACTGATCTCTACCTTGTTGATGAGAGATGCCAATCTATTTATTTATGAGAGAACCCTTCTGTCCTACCGCTTCTGGCAATCCTAATTGAAAGATAGTTTAATCAGTTCTAAGGGCCTATTTTGTATTTTTATCATGCAGTTAGCTCTTTTATGTTTTTCTTTAGGCAAATCCAAATGAACATTTTATCCCTTTTGACATATAGTACTGAATCATAACTTTTTCTTTTTCCTGTGCAGTTCTAGAAGCCGAAGAAGAACTGAAAAAGTATGGATGAAGCCATCCCATATCTCTTTTACGATTTTTTTCTATCCGCTTTCATTTGATTTCTGCTTTCTGAGATGTTATAGAATGGAGTTTTTGGATGCTTCTGTTCAATAAATTATTTTTAGAAGCAACTGAGTTTTCTTATATCATCTAGACTTATTTTAACAAGATTACTGATATGCATTGTTTGATTTCACATCTGTCTCAGAGTTTTGACTCCACCAAAAGAGGATCACCAATATGGAAGAACCGGGCAGAACGACATAAAAAACAACTCACGGTCACCCCTACAAGACCTTTTAGACTACTAACCGAGGTAGAAACAGAATAGTTTTACTAATTATTTTTCCTTACAGTTTAATACCACCCTCATAATGCATTTAGGGCTTGTTAAAATATACATATATGTGTAATTTATTTTTAGTACACTATCTTCTTGTCAATTTCCTGCACTTCATAGTTGTTTTTCTTTCATTTCACACATATATGTGTAATTTATTTTTAATGCACTATCTTTTTGTCAATTTCCTGCACTTCATAGTTGCTTTTCTTCCATTTCATTGTCCAACCCAAACTTTTCTAGTTTTATAATACTCAAAAGCCTGTAGCTGCCTATAAATTATATGTGCATCCTACATGATAAGTCTGGTATTATATTGACATGGTCTCATAAGTGCTTAGTTATTCTTTGGTTTACTCAAATGAGATTTGGTATGACTTGAAAAAATCCACAATCCCTAGATAAGATTAGAAGAACTTAATCTATTTCATTGTAAAAAAACTACTCCCACTTTATATAATTAATGTCAAAACACTAACAAACAGATTAGTGGTCATGTATAAGAGCTTGTCACTATTAATCTTTCTTTCATTCATTTGTAGATGATATTGTGACGTCTTTGTTGGTCAAGATGATATTGCACTGTTGGTAGATCTTGTGACATTGGTCATGCCAAGCAATGACCACATGTGATGTGCTAGCATGGTCAGTGTTGCCATTTAAACTTGACAACATTTAATGTTGTAACAATTAATATTGATTTCTCAATGAGCCAATTTTGTATGATTGTAGTTAGTTATCTTCTTAATTCCAATTATACTACATTATAAAACAAAGTTTCCTCAAAATTATGACATTTATTCATAAAGATAATCTCCATTCTTAAAGTCATTCTATAAGGTTCATACTCTGTTAGACTAGGATAGTAACCTTTAAAAGTTGCTAGACCCCAACATCTCTATTGATAGGCCCCAGATATAGATACTATAATAACTATATTTATACTTGGCTACAGTAACTGTGCTACAATTACTACAGTAGCAGTTATCAAGAAAAAGTTTTACCACAAACAGATGTTTGTATATGGCTTGACAAACATTGAATCTGTTTTTTTTAGGAAAGAGGCCAAATGAAAGAAAAACAATTCATGAAAAAGATACAACATAAGATGGATGAGGAGGAAAAGCACCGAATACCTATTGCACAAGGTTTGCCATGGACAACTAATGAGCCACATGTAAGTTCTAAATCTTAACAAATCATATTATGCTATCAATGATGATGCTAGTCATGAATGCCTTCATCATGTCAGCATGTCATTCAAAGTGTCTCTCATTATATCTTTTATCATATTCTAAACCGGGTTTTACCAAATTTACAGGTCTTACCAAAGCCCCCAGTCAAAGAGCACACTAGACCATTGAATGTAAAGCTTTGTACGGAATCTAGAGCAGTCGAAAGGGCCAAATTTGATTACTCAGTATGCCTAAATCCTTTTCCTTAGTGATCTTATGCATTTCTGTCCAGTATCAAAAGTTCATCTTCGTTAAAATAACACTTTTTTCCATTCTTAACATTTTTGGTGATACCTCAAACAGATCGACGAAAAATACTACTATCGGGAGCAACAAAGGTTGGACGAAGAACATCTTCGGAAGGTATAACTTCCTTGCATTTGTTTTCATTGCTTTCTTTTTCCTTTTTAATTGGGGTGGATGTTTTTTAATTTGCACTAAATATCTCAAAGCCACAGTGAGAATATGGGTGCCTAACAAGCATGTGTTTAAGTTTGAGCCTTGTGCATTTTACAATTGTTACAAACCAACTTGAATATCATCAACAGCTAGCTGAACTAGAAGAAATTAAGAGATTGAGAAAAGAGATGATTCCATATGCTCAATTGATGCCTTCTTTTGATCATCCATTCGTACCAAAGAAGTATGTTCTCATTTCTCTTCCCAATTTTTCTATGTTTCTACATGATGAGTACAAACAAAACATACAGATTTGCTGTATTAAAATCAAAATTGTGGCAGGTCTTCAAAGCCCCCAACAATTCCCAAGGAGCCTAAATTCCACAGCTATCTCCATACAAAGGGCTGTAATCCAGTGTCAAGAATGAAAGCATGGTTTTCAAGAGTAGGCTTCACAGGGTATTGACAAAACCAAGGAATTAATGTCTCAGGCATCAGACAAAACCATGATAACTTGACAAATCTAAAGGCTATTGTATCAAGTGATGGAAAAACCACCCCTGAAGACACTTTTCTGTTCCACATGGAGAAAAACTGAACCCTCACTGATACTGTCTTTTTAAGTGCAGGAAATTAATTAGAAGTTAGTTGAGGCTTATCAGCCTCCTGTGTTTTGAACAGATACCTATGATGGGGAAGAGCAATCTGAAAAACCCCTACCTTTTGGATTGTAATGGATACCTCCTACGCATGTGCATGTATAAATTGAAACATTTTTTCAAGAAAAAAACACCCTTTAGCTTGAAAATTTATTTAGATTTTAATTCGGATTACTTTTCGAATGTGATCTTCTTTTTTCTAATCTAAAAATATTAGATATTCAAGTTTTACTGTCTCATGTTAAACATAATACCGTCACGTATCTCTGATTTGTTGAAATTGTGCTCATAATGTGCTGAAGATTCTTTCAATAAAATGGAGTCGGCTTCTGGTAGGTAGCATCTCCTTTTCCACATAAGTTTAGGCTTGACAGTTGCTTACATCATCCACAAGAATTTCCCACAGGCATCACTTTTTTTCTTCAATTGTGCATTGCAGAATCCAGACATTACCCACAATAATAAGTATTATAAGATTTACCATTGAGATCATTTTTTTTAATCTGGAGTCTCTTTCACAAATAATTTTCTTAAATCCAGGGGTGCACATTATTAACGTTACCATCTCTCCTTGATTGTCTTCGTAAATTTTTTCTTGAAATCAAGAGAAGCCTTACAATACTCCGAAACATAAGGTACAACAAATTGTGGGCAAACTAATCCTTCAAAACTCAAGAGAAGCATTACAAGTTTTCTGAATAGGTCATACACTATTTAGTAGGGAGAAGCATTACAATGGTTCTGAATAGGTCATACACACGATTAAGTAGTAGGCAAAACGATTTTTAGAAACTCAAGAGAAGTATTAGAAATGGTCTGAAAAGGTTGAACAGGTCGAACAGGTCGAACAGACTTTCACTCTTACCAAATACCTTTGTATCTTGAACAATTAATCCATTTCTTTACATTAAAAAAATTGATTTTTTTTATTAATCAAAAATAATTTTAAACCTTACTCCAAAATCTATAACATAAAACATATAAACCATAACATAAAACATATAAAACATATAGTACCACAAACTTATTTAAGAAAAAGAATTATTTAAGAAAAAGAATTGATCTTAACTTGTCTCAAATCTAGATAAAAACACCACTACATTAAAAAAAAACATATTTAAAAAAAAAACTAAAATAACATACAAATGAGCACCAACATTGAAGGCGAAAGAATTGATGAACACACTAGTGTCTTTGTACTTTGCATTAGTTTGTTATGGCAGGTTGTGTAGAAAGAATTAATGGACACATTCAATGTTCACATATCTTTCCTCCCAAATATGGAAGCATAGGAAAAATGAATCAAGAGAAAGAATGATATCTTTAAATGGGAATATTTAGGTAAAAGAAAATATGAATACATTTTAAACATTTTTCTTTTCTCCTCAAATTTAGAGGCGTTATGAAAAATGAACCACAAGAGAAGAATGATATTTTTAAATGGGAATATTTAGGTTAAAGACAATATGAATATATTGGAATATTTAGGTAAAAGAAAATATGAATACATTTTAAACATTTTTCTTTTCTCCTCAAATTTAGAGGCGTTATGAAAAATGAACCACAAGAGAAGAATGATATTTTTAAATGGGAATATTTAGGTAAAAGACAATATGAATATATTGTTAAAGTTGTTAAAAAGAATGTTAGTTTTAAATAAAATATAAATAATTAAAATAAATATAAATATATTATTGAAATCAAATATGTGTAATTAGAGTGAAATAATGAATATATTTTTAATATATTAAAATACATAAATTTAAGATAAGCTATTTAATAATGTTTTCAATTATGTTTAAGAGGAAAAAAAAAATAAACTTAATTTTAACTTCCATCATTACTTTCTTTATATATATAATTTAGAGAAAAAAGAATGAAGTTACATTCATATTAAAGCCATCATATTCACATTAAAATGGAAAAGGATACTATTAACATTAACATAAAAAATACTTATTAAAATTCATATCTTCAAAAATTCATACAATACAAATTATAAGGGATGAGATTAAAATAAAGTGAAATTAGAATAATATTGAAATGATTATATTGTCATATTAACTATGTGCTCTTTTACTATATAATTTAGAGGACCATGAGAAAGTGTTTGACAAAAGGCCTTGATTTTGGGGGAAGAGTGCTCTTCTCCTTTCTAGAGTTTGATCTAAGCCTCCATGACTATCTCAACAACCTTGGTCTAGGTAAGACTTCCAAATCTTCCCTTCCACTTGTGGTTTGAGAATTTTCTCTTGGCTATTGGGAACTCGTTGGGTTGATTTATTAAATTAGAAGTGGATTGAATCACTCAAGGTTTTATCACTTGTGTCAATATCTATGTTGAACTTGATCTCAATCATGGTTTACTTGACAATATGCTCAGATCTTACTTTTACCTAGTTAGACTATGAAAATACAACATTCAGATGTAGATTGTGACAATAAACAAGACACCTCTAGGGTGCATGTCCATCTTCCCCTACCTCTTCTCAATCCAATGGCCACACGAGAAAGCACGGAGGATGGAAAGTGACAGAGAAAAGGGTGTTTGATCCATCCAACAAGCCACATTTAAAGCAATGACAAGTTGCATCAAAGGAGAAATCAAAAAATCCATATGAAAAGGTGCCTATTCAAGATACCCTTGATGGTGGAGGGGGGAAGGACTTAGCCTTCGTGATATCAAATCCCTTTGGGGGCTTAAAATGCCTGAATGAATTGAGAAATTCTAACTCAAATAAGGAAGTAGTTCCTTTCCCCCACCCCAACCACCATGAGATTATGGCTCCTTTGGGAAAATTAGTCTATGTTCCAACTTCACCATCATACGACAATTCAATAGGGTGGATTGATGTTAGAAAGAAAAAAGGAAAATGAGATCCTCTTGAGACAAATCACAGTACTCAATGACCTTGTATCTTCTATGTTTCTCATCTCGATAGTCAATTTTGCTAGCTTTAGTGCTAGTTTATAGTTACTCTCTCCTTTATTTCTCGACTAGATAGCCAAGTTGTGCTAGTTCTAATGCTTGTTTGTAACACTCTTCTTTGTTCTAGGTTAGACATTCAAGCTCTACTTGTTTCTATGCCAATTTGAGACAAATCGCAATACTCAGTGACCTTATATCTTCTTTGTTTCTCAACTAGACAGTCAAGTTCACTAGCTTTAGTGCTAGTTTGTAGTTACCTTAGGTTTTGATGGTTCATCACACCTCTATTGGAGATAGTTGATTAAGTGGTTGAAAAACATCTGGCGACATTCAATCGAGCAATCAACTAACAACTAGAGATAGTCGATCGATGGATCGACGCACTGAGCAATCGACTACATGTTGGACAATTGGATGGTCATGTCAACTAGGTAAGTCGACTAGCCAATGAGATAGCATGGATTTGATGGAGACCATTACAATTGTCAACTATTATTTGTGGACAAGATACTCCCCGTTTCAAGGAAATAAAGGACCCCATGGATCAATGGTGAAGTGTGTGTGAAATAATGTGTATTTAATGATGCATTGCGATCTTCCATTCACAATGCACGATGCTTAAGTGCTGAAACAATGCCTTTAGACACCACCGATCTTCTTGGAGTATTATCACTTTTTATTTCTACAGATTATGCTTTGTTCTTCTTAGGGTTACCCCCGATCACAACATGGTATTAGAGTGACTGGTTTTGACCTCGTCTATTGTTCACAAATCTTGTTGAGTCAGATATTGTAGTGATTAACTCTTGGTTGTTGATTGTAACCCATTTAGACCATTTCAGATCTGTAAGACATCAAATATGGCTTCCAAGATTGATCCTGTCATTTTGAATGAATTCAATTAGTCTATTTGGGCACTAGATATGGAGACATTGCTGAAAAGAAAGGGGTTCTGGTAGTATACTAAGGCCACTATTCCATATCCAAAGGATGACGAGGTGAAGTTTGTCATCGATGGGAAGAAACATGAGATTGTTGGGGTCATTATGACCTACATTTATTAGGAAATTCATTTTCATACAAGTGGGATCGACTGTCCTCATGAAGTATGGAAGAAGTTGAATTATTTGATTGACAAAGTTGATGAGAGTCAAGTTATGCAGTTAGAGAAAGAGTTGATCTCTCTTGATCCTCATTCCTTTGAAAGGATTGAGGACTATTTTCCTCATGCTAAAGAGTTGTAGTTGAAATTAGGTGAATTTGGGAAGAAATTTCAGAAGAAAGATGGACAACTCATTGAACTAGTCCCGATGAATATGAGAACACCTTTTGACGTGTTCGGTTCCACATTCTGTATAAATTGGCAAGAAAACAAAGAAGATGGTAAGGATTATACATTTGATACCTTCTATGGCTTATTGGTTAATGATCAACATAGGTTTTTTGATGAAGGGAATCTTGGTGGTAAACATCAAGCTCACTTGCTCAAGGGCAAGGGATAGTTGAATTATAAGGAGAGAGGATGCTCTGATGCTCCTATATGAAAACAAGAATGTCTTGACCAAAAGGCTAGAGTGAATACTGATGATTCAATGTCCACCCAAAATAATCGAAAGAAGAAAACATATCTCTACTGTGTAAAGATTGGACATGTGGAGAAAAAATGCTAGAAGAAGGGCTTCGACTTAGAAGAGAAGGTTAAGAAACTTGAAGGTGATATGACCAATGTGCATCAATTGACAAACAAATTTACCTTCCAAGTTGGAACTTCTCAAGCTTTTCTTGATCACACCTCGAAGAATGAGTGGGTAGTCGATTATGGGTGCACTCATCATATGGCCAAAGATGCTTCTCTATTCTTCTTTCTAGATAAAGTTGTCGAGCAAAAGATTTATGTAGCTGATGATTTTTCCCTTGATATTGTTTCTCATGGTGATGTTCCCTATTGACATGGTATAATTATTGACATCTATCATATGCCTAATTTGAGTGAAAATCTATTGTCGATTTCCCAACTAACACAGACTAGTAAGATTTTTGAGTTTTGGTCGAATCGTTTCTTTATTAAGGATCTGAAGAATGATAGGTTGATTATCACCGAAGGTTTTCTCGACTCAAAGGATGGACTGTATAAGTTTTGTGACACATCTTGACCATATCCTGGACCCGCTACTCTCATTGCGTAGACTGACGAATGGAGCAGAATTTGGCTTGAATGACTTGGACACTTTAATTTTTGAAGTCTACAATTGATGGTCACACAAAACATGGTTGTTGGCTTACCTAAAGTTCTTCCCCCCCAATGGATTTTGTAGAGGATGTGTTTTGGACAAGCATCATCAACCACCTTTCGACTCTGACAAATCATGGTGTGCACATAATCCACTAGAGCTTGTTCACAATGATCTCTATTATATTGATAAGCCTTCATTAGCAGGTATTTCTTGGCATAGGTATGTTCCTCATACTCCTCAACATAACGCCATAGCAGAAAGAAAGAATTGAACTTTGGTCGAAATGGATCGACGCCTTTTGCAGGCCAAAGATCTGCTGACTAAGTTATGGGTTGAAGTTGTTTATTGTGCCAACTATCTCCTGAATAGTATTTTAACTTGAGTTGTCAGTTATGTGACTCTAGTCAAGAGATGGTGTGGAAAGAATCCCTTAGTTGGCCACATCAAAATATTCATATGTATTGCTTGGGCCCATATTTTAGATGACTGCAAGAATAAATTAGATGAAAATAGTCATTCTTGCATCATGATGGGATACTCTGAAGAGTCCAAATCATATCCACTATTTGAACCTGTCAAATGGAAGATAATTATCAAGAGAAACATATATTTTGATGAGAAGTATCTGGGCCTTATGTTGTTGAATTCTTCTTATGGTCTATTACAATATTATTTCTTTGATATCATTCCTGACCATGGATCCTTGTTCCTTTTTTTATCATTTCAACCGGGCAGTCAAATTGTGTTCCTGAATCAATTAGACGATCGATATTTGTTTCTGGGTCGACTAGTCCTCAGTTTGCTTGAGTGAAACTATTACTTCTTCTAATCGACCTTCTGAAGTGAATGTCAGTTCTCCATCGCCTTGTCTCCCTCGCTGGGTTGCTAAGACAATTAAATCCGTTGGACTTGGTGTTGGTGATATCTCCTCAGGTTGTTCAACTTAGATTATGAAATAGCAAGTGAGTATTTCTTTGAAGACTTGTGTGTTCTTGAGACTTGTGATCATGTTTCTTATGTCAATTTGCAAGAATAACCTGAATGGGAGCAAGATATGCAATATGAGATGAATTCTCTTTTAAAGAATCACACTTGGGATTTAGTTCCTCATCCTCAGGGGAAGAACACCATGAAATGTTGATGGGTTTATAAGACCAAATTTACCTTTGAAGGTGTTGTTGAGCATCATAAATCTTGTTTGGTTGTGAAAGGATTTTCTTAGCAAGAAGGCATCGACTACATTGAATCATTTTCCCTTGTTGCAAAGATGAACTATGTTCGAATGATTATTTCCCTTGTTGCTCTCTTTGGGTGGAAGATCCACCAGATGGATGCTAAAAGTGCCTTTCTTCATGGTGACTTATCTGAAGAAATATTTATGGAACAACCCTGTGGTTTTGTGATAGGTTCCAATCTTGTTTATTGACTACAAAAGTCTCTTTATGGTTTGAAAGAGGCTCCAAGGTCCTGGAATGCTAAGATTTACCACTTCTTTCTCAATCTTGGATTCAAACATTGTGAATCTTATCACAGTCTTTATGTATTACATGATAACAATGATACCTTGATTTTTGTTGTATATGTTGATAATTTGGTTGTAACTGGAAATATTCTTGATCTACTTATTAGATTGAAGAGAAAACTTGTTGACACCTTTGATATGATAGATCTTGGTCTTCTACATTACTTTCTCAATCTTCAAGTTTTACCTCTATTTGATGGTTTATTTCTCTCTCAATCTAAATATGTATTGGATCTATTGAATCACTTTAAGATGGACGAATGTAAGCCATGTGTTATCCCTTTTCTCTCCAGTATTAAGCTGACCAAATATTGTCAGTCTTCCAAAATGAACACCACCCTTTATCGACAATTAGTTGGTAGCTTTATTTATCTGACTCATTGTTGACCTGGTATTTCCTTTGTTGTTAGTGTGGTTTCTTGGTTTATACAAGATCCACACACTAGTCACTGGAAAGATACACAAAGAATTGTCTGTTACATCAAGGTACCACTTGTCTTGGTATCAAGTATTGTCGCAATTCATACTCGTTAGTCAACTTCACTGACTTCAACTGGGCAAGCGATAGTGATGATCGAAATTCCACTTATGGCTATGTGTTTCGCTTTAGCAATGGAGCTTTGACCTCAGACTTTTGCAATTATTATTATTGTATGAATAATTTTTTGGAGAAATCACATTCATATTTAATTCGACGTTTCAAACCAAAGTAATGTGGTCCATTCTCGAGAATAATTTTGGGAATAATTTTGTGAAGAGAATCTGATCCATAATCATGAATTAATATCAATTAAATTGTATTAAAATCATGTCACTGAAAACTAGAATCTTGGTCCACACACACACATAAAGTTATTAACAAATCTATTAAGTTATTATAGCATTGATGATCCATTACTTCATAATTACTATTACTATTATTATTATTTCTAATTCATATAGAAAAATGTTACTAACATTACATTTAACAAGTTTATTTATTATTATCAATATAATAATTCTAAACTATACTTAGTATATACCTACTAATTGATTATACTTTATAATCACTTATTTTAAAAAATTACATTAATATTTATTATAATTATTATATTATCAAATTAATAGAACTAGAACATAATTATGTTTATAAATATTATTGTATAATATTGCTTTCCAAATTTTAGTTTTTATTATTATTATCATTATCATCATCATCATCATCATTATTATTTAACTTTAATATTTATGAATATGCAATACTATTAACTAATATCAAAATGATGGAAATCAAATTAACCAATTCCTATAGAAACAATACCTATTTTAATCTATTCTACAATAATATATGTGTGTGTGTGTGTGTCCGAACAAGAAAAAACAATATATTCCATAAAAACAAATATACATATTCTTGTCCTTTTTATAAAAGACTTCTCTTTTTACTGCATTTCTATCCTTATCCCTTAAAGTATTTCTCAAAAAATTCTACTTCCATATATTTGATCCCATCAATCGCTCAAAGAGATACTCCACTATATCTTTTTCACATATTGTTTCTTAATTTAGTCCTTTTACAAAACAAAAGTGCAAATGATTTATATAAAATTCAGAGTAGAATGGACATCTCCTTTCACAATTGATCATTGAGAAATTCTTGATAAAAAAAGGCCCATGCTTCAAGTGACAAAGCTTCCTTTGAAAGGTTGGCTGCTCATTCTTTGTAAATAGGAGTACAAGAGTACCATTCCAACTTGCCCAAAATATCGTGGATCCTCCTCATCAACGGTTGAAAACATGCCACCTAAATATGCACCTTACCCCTGACCTAGTCTACTACCACATGAGAGTCTCCAAATATCTGCACCTTCCTCAAATTAATAGAGTTAACAAGAAACAAAAAGGCCCATATTGCAGTTTTCTCTACCTTCATGTGTGATCCTCGACTTGACGTGTATTTGACCTCAAAATGATAGTTTTTCGAAATATGTAAAACCACCCTCACTCTACACTAAGGGGGGTTCCCTTGACTTGCCCCATCTAAGAAACCCCAAGGGGTGCCTTTTATCAGATCATACATTTTGGTGATATGCCTCTTTACCTTTTCCAGTTCTTTCCTAAATTCTTTAGCTAGCTTGTGAACCAAACCTGCCACCACCTCAAGTGGGATGTAATTCTCCTGAAAAATACTTAAATTCCTTGTCCACCAGATAAAATACACAAAGAAACAAGGTATCACCTCTAAGTCTCTAACTGCGACTTCACTTCTCCAAGAATCCAACCATTCTTCCATGCCTCCCTCAAGTGAGATATGAGGAATTTTCAGCATCAAACCCACTTGTAACCATACATGTTGAGTGATAGGACATTGCATAAACAAATGAACTGTTGTATTTGAGTCTGATCTTCATAAGGAGCATCGGCTCGGTCCAAACCAACCACGACGCAGTCCTACATCCCAAGTAATATTTTTTCTTCCATTGGAAACCAAAAGAAAACTCTCATTTTTTCTAGGGCATGCCACTTCAAGATCATCGACCACAACTACTTTTTCCTCCCTTCAAGGAACCCCTCTTCTAACTCAAAGTAGCCTTGCTTCATCATATAGGAACCAATTTTGACATTTTTATCCCAACACAAAGCATCGACTTCAACCTCCTGTAGGCTAATGAAATTTGATTTTAGGATGCATGTGTACTTGTTCCATTCCTCATCCAAGCCTCCTTGGAGGCTCAATTCGACCACTGATTTCTAGATAGATCACCTTGAGATATACAACCCCTATGACGATGCATTCCTCAGTGAATAAACTCCCAAACTATGGAGTCTTCCCACTAGCTCCTCAGAGAGATTGAAATATCGATCCGATCCTTTCCAAGGGTCATCCTCGACTCGTATGCTCCTTCTATCACCAACTCACCATATCCTCCATGCTCCTATCAAAGGAAAAGTGTCAACCATTTCTTTCCATCCTGTAGAACTAATAGGAAATGCTTTCTTGGGCATCTGGAACCATTCCTCAATGGATTTTCCAGACATATATTTTGAAATCATAACTCTTCCCCACAACATCATGTTGTGGACGAGTCTCCATAAAATTTTCGCAGCTAGATATTTACTAAACCACACAAGGTTCTAGATTCCCCACCCTCCAAGCTCCTTTGGCATGGATAACCAAGGCCATTTTACTAGAGGGATACCTTCAACCAACATTTTTCCTGACCACAAGAATGGAAAGCAATATTTGTGAATATTTGACAAAACACCTTTGGGAATATTTGGAATAGTAGCCCAATAAACCATAACGTTGCACATAACTGACTTTATAAGGACTAGTCGACCACAATGTGAGATAAATCGATTCACCAACAGATCAATTCTTACCTGGATTTTTTTAAATAACCAATGCCAATCAACATAACCATATGAATTTGGCGTAAGCTCAAAGCCCAAATATTTAATTCCAACATCAATATTTGACAAAGAAAAGGGTAGGATATTTTTTAGCTGATCTCATGCCTCGACACCCAAAGCATTGGATCTAATTGATGATTTTCCCATGTTTATCTCCATTCTTGTTGTCGAGCATAATAAATCCAATTTTTTTTATTAACATTAAATTATTTAATATTACTTGCACCAAAGAGCATAACATCATCAACAAAAAACAAATGAGAAATGAACTCTGACACTGTAATCTTCAGCCCTTTTAGGAGCCATTGGATCCTTGCCTCATGAATAATCCTACTTATCCCCTCCGCCACAATTAGGAAGATAAAGGCGGAAAGAGGGCATCCTTAACAGAGGCCTCTAGAAGAGCAGAAGAATTTGGAGGGGGAGCCATTTATAAGGACAAAGAATTATGCAGATTTAATGCATTAATCCAGTTCACCAATGTCAGGTTCATCCCCATCTTTATTAGAGCTAATCTAAGAAAGGTACAACTCACTTTATCATAAGATTTGGAGAGGTATATTTTTAACACTATGGATGGGATTTTACACACTTTGATTAAGTGCAAGGCTTCCTAGATAAAGGCACATTGTCATGGATTTGCCTCTCAAATAGAAAGCCAAACTGCTCCTCAGAGATAATGTCGCTTAGGATAGGCTCGAGCCTATTCACTATGAATTTGGAAATTATTTGTAGATCAAGTTGTAGCAAGAGATAGGGATAATATCTTCAAAGGAATCCGAATCCAATTTCTTTGGAATAAGAGCTAGATTTGTTTTTTTAAAGAGCCCAAAACATTTCCAAAAGATTGAGATTCATGCACCACTTTAAGCAGATCCCCCTTCAACAAGTCGTAAAAACCTAGAAAAAATTCAATTGTCAAATCATCTGGACCTAGAATTTTGGATTTATGAAAGGTTGAGAGAGTGTTAAAAATTCGAGTCTCTGAGATAACCTCTTGCAGTGCCTCATTCATCTCATCAATGCTTTTTCGAGGAAAAATATCCACCACTTTTATAATTTCTATAATAGGACACCCATTTTTTTATTTAATTAAGGTGCTAAAATAATCCATCCTTGCCTTCACGAAGTCCTAATGAGTGGAAACTAAATCCCCATTCTGATCTTTGATTTCCCCAATTGTATTTTGATTCTTTTGATGTTATTTTTGTGTTATTATTTCCTTCTTTTAGCCAAATTTCCCTACTTTTAAGCCTCCACCTAGCTTCCTCCAAAAGCAACAAGTCTTATTTCCTTTTTAGAATCACCCCCAAATAAAACTCTTCTTCTTGAGTTAAAGACCCTACCGGATTTTCCACCAGTAGGACCTCTAACTCCTCCTCAATTTCCTTAAGGAAAGCTTGAGAATGAGCATAAAAGGATCTCACCCATTTTTTGGACAACATGTTAATATTTTCCATGTTTTTTGCAAAATAACTCATGAAAGACGAGACATCACCATGAGAATAATACACTCATATTCCTTAGCTTCCCCTACAACTAATCCAATAGACGTTCTGGAATTTGAAGTCGTAGATTGAGAACTTCTAACCAAATTCAATACCAATAGATGAAGGGAGATGCACTCAACATGCATAAAGTTGATTTGCCTCTTTTGATTGGCCAAGTTTTCCATGATGAAGGCATATTGATTATTATGATTTCCTCTTAGGAGTGCAATCTACTTGTCATTAAGAAAATTGAAGTCATGTTGAATGCAATAAGGCTTTATTGCCTTTGCAAAACATGTTGAATTTTAGTAGTTTCACAAAATGGGTATTGCCTAGAATAAGAGTCATTTTCCATGTCAAGACGGTTTAATATAGAAGATACAAAATCCCCCTTCCAACTCCCACAAGCCACACTAAGGGAAAACAAAAATAATAGTACCAAACCCCCTTTCTAGCCTTCCTTCAAACAAAATTCCACGGAAAACAAAAATACCTTTAGAGACAGAGTATTCCCCATAGTAATTCGATGAATTAATCGTTGAATATGCTACACAATGAGGATGTTTGAACCAAAATATGAATAAATCTAAATATATAAGTTAAAAAAACACATTTACAAAACTAGATTTGATAAAACAAAGATACATGATTCCATATTTAATAACTTACAAGGAGTATGTGGTGAGTAACTTATCTGAAAACCATGTACCTGTAATATGGGGACTTTAGAAACGTAGATATACCTTGATCTTCGATTTGACTAACCACAACAAAAAGAGGGGGACGACTCTCCTCCCAACCAACCCCTCAGTCATCACGACTGAGAGCCCCCGAGCACTCAATCCACTAATATGCCATCTCTTCTTAGCCCTGTCCTCATATTTCTCAAGCAAAATGAGATGTGTTTTCCCTTTTTCTCTATCCTTATATAAAATGAAACCATGGTAAAGAAATTGATCCCTAGGATCCATTATTTACTTCTTTATTATATTTTAGGGTTTCTTCGTAAATTGTTGTTATTTATTTTGTCATTTTCTTTTATTACCCAAATATCCATAATAAGTACTTATTATAATCCCTTTAGAATAATTATTATACTTCATTGTTATTATTATTTAATTATATATTTAATAATAATATGGGGCATGATAGAGGAGAAGACTTCCTAAGGATCTTTAGAGACTAGGAGGGTAGTCATAATCACGAAGCCAAAAATCATCCTCCATAAGAGCAATTCCCTTATCCAAGAACACCGTGCACCAAGTTCCCAAATTTGAAGCTGAGAGGATGTCACATGATAGGAAATAAGTCTCATAACCCAAAAATACAAAACCTAGCTGGTTGCACCTCCACTCATGACAAACTAGAAGAGAAACTTCAAGACCTTGCCATCATATTGATAAAGAAAATAGAACAAAGCTTGAATAAAAATCCAAGAAGTGTACCTTTATTGGATACGGTCTTATTGTTTTGGTTATCGCTTAAGGGATTATGAAAATTAAAAAATCATTAGAAGTAGATATGTCATATTCAATGAGAAGGTTATGTACAAAGATCAGTTCTAGGAAAAGAAACAGAAAAAAGAAAAACCAAAATACACAGTGCTTGATGAGATCACTGATTTTTTTCTTTCCAAAGGTACCATAAAATAAAAATGTACAACAAAAGGAGCAATAGGTACCTCGAACTCCTACAAGTGTTGTTAGAAGATCTACTGGGTTAAGTAGACACCCGAACAATACTCTCCTTCATTCTATTATTTATTGTTGATTGATTCTGGTGAACCAGAAAGTTATGAAGAGGCAATGTAGGTAGACACTAAAAGGAAGTTGGAGCAAGACATGAAAGAGGAAATGGATTCCTTGGTAAATAACTAGACTTGGGACTTGGTTAAGTTTCCTATGGTAAAAAGAGCATTGCATAATAAATGGGTTTACAGGTTGAAGGAAGAAGATGGAGGAAAAAAAAGGTACAAGGTTAGACTTGTTGTAAAGGGGTTTGCACAAAAGAAAGGTATATATTTTGATGAAATATTTTCTCCTATTGTTAAAATGACTTTAGTTAGAAATATTTTAAGTCTTGTGGCAATAAAAGATTTGCATCTTGAACAATTAGATGTAAAAACAACTTTTCTCCATGGGGATTTGGAGGAAGAGATTTATATGCAACAACCATAGGGGTATGACGTCAAAGGAAAGGAAAATTTGGTATGCAAGTTGGAGAAGAGATTGTATGGCCTAAATCAAGATCCAAGGCAGTGGTATTTGAAGTTTGATAGGTTCATGATAGAACAAGGTTATAGTAGATGTCATTCTGATCACTATGTTTATTTTAAAATTCTAGAAAATGGAAGCTATATTATCTTGCTATTGTATGTAGATGAAATTCTTGTTGTAGGGTCTAATATGTAGGATATAAATGTGCTCAAGAAGAAATTAGCTAATTCATTTGCGATGAAGGATTTGGGTGGTGCAAAGAAAATCCTTGGTATGAGAATAACAAGAGATAGGAAAAATTGCAAATTGACATTATCTCAGGGTGAGTACATAGAGAAGGTGTTGGAGAGGTTTAGAATGCACATGGTTATAGTAAATGTCATTATGATCACTGTGTTTATTTTAAAATGATAGAAAAATGAAGCTATATTATCTTGATATTGTATGTAGATGACATGCTTGTTGCAGGGTCTAATATGCAGGATATAAATGTGCTCAAGAAGAAATTAGCTAATTCATTTGCGATGAAGGATTTGGGTGCTACAAAGAAAATCCTTGGTATGAGAATAACAAGACACAGGAAAAATTGCAAATTGACATTGTCTCAGGGCGAGTACATAGAGAAGGTGTTGGAGAGGTTTAGAATGCAGAATGAAAAACCAATGAGTAAACCTTTGGCCAACCATTTCAAAATAACCAAAGAAATGTGTACCAAGACACATGAGGAGATATAATACATGTCCAGGGTCCCCTATTCATCAACAATTGGTAGCTTGATGTATGCGATGGTCTGCATAAGAATAGATATTTCACATGCATTGGGAGTTGTGAACAGGTATATGAACAATCCAGGTAAAGAACATTGGGAGGAATTAAAGTGGATTCTCAGGTATTTGAGAGGTACTTCTACTCATGCATTATGTTTTGGAGGTTCATACACTGTTCTATAGGGATATGTTGATTCAGATATGGAAGGTGATAAAGATAACAGGAGGAGAACCACATGGTATTTTTTTACTGTAGGTGGAACAATAGTAAGTTGGATTTCAAAACTACAAAAGGTTGTTGCACTTTCAACAACAGAAGCAGAGTATGTTGTTTCTACAGAGGCTAGTAAAGAAATGATTTGGTTATAGAGGTTTATGGAGGAATTGGGAAAGAATCAGGAGAATAGTAGGTTGTACTATGACAACGAGAGTGGCATTCATCTTGCAAAGAACTCAACTTTCCATTCAAATACTAAGAATATACAACTCAGGTACCACTTCATACGATCCATCTTGGAAGAAAGACATTTGAAGTTTGAAAAGGTACATACTAGCCAAAATCCCACAGACATGTTAACAAAGGGAGTAACCAGGGATAAACTTAGTTCCTGCTTAGTTTCAATTGGTATTTAATAATGAAGGTGAAGATGAGAAATTTTCCAGGTCCAAGGTGGATCATAGTCCAGCAGGTACAACAACAGTGGAGTTGTTGTGATCAGTCTCCAAGTGGGAGATTGTTGGTTGTGGAGCCTGATTATCTTCTTGATTCATAGGTCTTTGTTTTCAACCATTTTTATACCCCATGAAGACTATACACCCCTCCACACAGGGGGGTTGTAGGGAGGGATTTCCCCCCTATGGAGTTCGGGGGCGAAGCCCCCAGAGGAAAAATTGGCTTGTAAATGTATATTGTAATTTCACAGTCAATCTGAACCGTTCATTATAAGGTCGTAGATTTGATGGTAGAAGTTGTGTTAGGGTTTTTTTCCCTAGAAGGCAACCCTCTTTTATGAGGGAATTGTATTGCCATTTTGTATCATTGTGAATATTGTATTATGAGAGAGGAGACTCTGAGAGAAAGAAGAGGAAGTTACAACGGGTGTGCTGTAGGTTGTACCCTTCATTTTGCTGGATAATAAAAATGAGGGACCTAGCAATTTCTTTGGTGGACGTAGCCCACATTGGGTGAACCACGCATATCTGTGTCTCTATTGTATTGTGTATCCTCTGTGTTTTATTTCTGCATTTGTTTTATTTTATTGCTCTGTGATCCTGTTTTTCTGATAGTCAGAACCCAAATATGAATAAATCTAAATATATAGGTAAAAAAACACATTTACAAAAATAGATATGATAAAACAAAGATACATGATTGTATATTTCATAACTTACAAGGAGTATGTGGTGAGTAACTTATCTGGAAACCACATACATGTAATATGAGGACTTTAGAAATGTAACTATACCTTGATCTTCAATTTGACCAACCACAACAAAAAGTGGGGGATGACTCTCCTTCCAAGCAACCCCTTAGTCATCACGATTGAGAGCCCTAGATCCCTCATTCCTGTAACACCCCAAGGATGAGTGCTAGCGGGAAAACCCCCCCTATGGCTACACCAGGGTTTACAATGTAGGCAGATCAATAACCATTTAAAAGTCTCCTACTTCTCTAACTACCCCAAACATAACCCAAATTTATGCAAGAAAAGTAAAATGAGAAGGATCCGGTAACTGTACCTTTACTCTGCGTTCGATGTATATCCTCTTGTGCTTGATAGCTTCGCTGACTGCAAACCTCCTCCCAAAGGCTGGACTGCATTCAAAGACAGATAAACATAAAACTACAAGCATACATTTCACACATAAATAAGGGTTAGATGTTAGAATAAAAACATAGAACAAATGCAAACATTCGACACATCATGTTTTGGGACAGGAAAAGTACTTCTTTTATTGATAATACAATGATTACTTACAACCAAAGTCGGCTACTGCTCCTCGAACCTGGTCCGGGCTCCTCTTCACCAATCTCCAAGTGTACCTCCATGTATTTTTCTCCTCTCAAACTTCTTCTAGGGAAATGGAATGGGTTTATGACGGAGTAAAAAGGTCAAAATGGGGAATTCTGAGGTAATTCTCACAAAATGGATGCAAATGCTTAGGGCAAGGAGGGGATGTGAAACGGGTAGAGTTTCATTGTTCTTATGTCTAGATGTGGAATTATACCCCAACACCTCCTTTTATATGACAAAAGGATGGTTATTTGCTTGGGTGATGGGCTATAGGCAGTGGATTAGTTGGGAAACTTCCCAATAGCTCGTAATCTCAACGAATTCCTTGCAAATTTTTAATTTTTGCAACTTTTGAAAGTATACGCAGGATGTAGTGGTGTAGCTAGCTAGCGTACGCATGTTGTAGTGGTGCAACAAGCGTATGCACGTGGGTAGTATTGGTGCAGGGTGCGTACATCTTCAAAAAATGAGTTTTTAAGAAGAGCAACTCAATGATGGCTTGGCAAAAATAGCAAGTAAGAGGGCCAAGTGCCAGGTATACATGTAAGAAGCAATTTAGGGTTATAACACCGAGCCCCTGCTGAATTGTAATCATTTTTATAGGCTGGTGAGGCAAGTGTTTATAAGATGGAAGACTTATGTGTTTGTTAGGTTGGAGAGCCCAGATGCTAAGGCCATGAGCCTGATTTTGTATATGTAATTATGTAGATCATTAATAAAAAAATTATACATCACTACGTGTAGACCGACCATGAAGAAAGAGTTATGGGAGACTAAGCTCCACTAGGTAGGGAAAGGGATGGGGTTGAGAGGCTAGGTAAGAGGGGATAAGCTTGAGGGCTTAACCCAAAGGAATATTATAATGTATTCCTGAAAAATACTAAATTTGGTAAATAAACCCAGTTATCCTAAGTTCCTTTGGGGAGAGAAACAAACTCCAAGTAGAGAGGAACGTGTTCCTGGAGAGACAAGTGTCACCCAAGATGCATGCAGATTTATGTGGGAATTTCCACCGTTGTTGGGGTTCACAAACCATTTTGGCCACCATCCTGAGGGGTTTTCTCTCATGATTGCAACTCTCTCACGATATTGCATATTGACCATTCTCACCATATTTTTCTGGCTCGCTCTCTGCATTCTGACCAGTTTGGCCGTTTTAGCTTCCCACGAGTTCATCCTCAGCATTCTGGCCATCCCTTGTGTAGTTCACGCACGCATAGAACAAGCATGTAGCCAGAGCCTTTTCCACCAATGTGAACCTTTGTAATTTGTTGAGTCGCCCCCTTGCCTTACCCGTCTTTGGTTGTTGTGGATTGAAGAGGTGGGTTGTCAGGCCCGTGAGCAACTCTCTCTAGGTGAGAGAGTTCATTGGGAAAGTGATTTCTCCTGGAGGGAGTCTAGCACCAACTATAGAGCTCTGAGAATTCCTGATCCATCCTATTGCCGAAGCCCTGGAAGGGAAGTGGAGCAGGCGATGGATTGTGGAATAGTGAAGGTGCATATTCTTGGGGTGGGACAGGAATGTGGGGAATGAGAGTCTATGAGAAGTGGGCGTAAGTAGGCTCTTTGGAGAGAATCCTTCCAGTTTCAGTGTGCAGTTTCCTGTAGCCTCAACCTAGTCTAGGATTCCTTTTCCCTGGGTGGAGTTTAGTCCTAGCTTGGGGGTGATCCACTGTTGAGCGTGATGAGTAGTGTGGTCTAAGGCTGGGAGGTTCATGGAAGGTCTACATGCAGTTGGTGGACATCTATTAAAAGATAAGTACCAATTCTCTGTTATTTGTATGATGTGTATTTTATATATGTGTTATAATGTTATCAGATTTTTCTGTGTTTATTGCATGTATGTATTACTGTCGCTTCCACATGAATATGTGTATGAACATAATGTTATGTTTGTTTAAAATTTCATTATATATATATATATATATTAGAGTTGTTTGTTAAGTGACGTTTCTTGGCCTATGTGGTGGCCGGGGACATTACAAAATGGTATTAGAGCAGAGAAACAAAGATACAGTCGTTTAGGTAGCGTTACCCGATAGGGGTTAGAGGGTCGAGGACATTACAAATCCACTACTATGCCAACTCTTCCTAGCCTTGTCCTCATATTTCTCAAGCAAAATGAGATGCATTTCCCCCTTTTCTCTATCCTTATATAAAATCAATCCATGGTAAAGAACTTGATCCCTATGATCCATTATTTACTTCTTTATTATATTTTAGGGTTTCTTCGTAAATTGTCGTTATTTATTTTGTCATTTTATTTTATTACCCAAATATCCATAATAAGTACTTATTATAATCCCTTTAGAATAATTATTATAATTTATTATTATTATTATTATTATTTAATTATATATTTAATAATAATATGGAGCATGATAGAGGAGAAGACTTCCTAAGGATCTTTAGAGAGACTAGGAGGGTAGTCATAATCACGAAGCTAAAAATCACCCTCCATAAGAGCAAATCCCTTATCCAAGAACACCATGCACCAAGTTACCAAATTTGAAGATGAGGGGATGCCACATTATAGGAGATAAGTCTCATAACCCAAAAAGACAAAACCTAGCTAGTTGCACCTCCACTCACGACAAACTAGAAGAGAAACCTCAATACCTTGCCATCATACACCATTGTACCACTTGTATCTACAATCATGTCACTCTGCATTGATATATCCACTTCAACACTAAACTGCATTTGTATGAAGGCACCATAGGAATAATGATCCTTGCATGTTGCTTTCCAATATTTAACTGTCCCTTGAGCCTCGAATGCCACTTGTCTTGCATGTAATGTTTGGTGATAATTAAGATTGATCAATCAAGGCATTGGAGAAGATGTTACCCATTTTTGGTCTTAAGAACTCCACCATTAAGAGGAGAGGCCATATTCTCTTATTGATCCACCTATTGATTAAGTTCCCTTAACACACGATAATAATCTATTGATTTGAAGCCAATGGCCTACCTCTGAAATTACTAGATAAGCCTTACTAATGTATCATCATTCAGACACATCATATTGATAATTATAGCTGAATCAACAATGACAATTAGACTCTTGATTCGCCTTACATCTAGGAGCTTCATCAAGCTTGATAAAGTGTTAATGCCTCAACCTACTTGATAGATACTCTGGGCTCCATTCAAAGATAACTTTATGTTTTCCTTTTTTACATAAAAAAATATAATATAGTTTAACAAAACAATTTAACCAAGTTTCTTTTTAGTGTGATTTTAAGCTGCAAGAGGATTCATTAGTAGACTTGGATGCATTGATAGGGTTGTTCTAAAAAGAAAGTGAAGACCTCGTTATTGGTCATAGCTAGAAATCAGGGGAGGATCTGAATATTCCAGTTAACTTGAGACATCTCTGATATCATTATGTTAAGGGCCTAAAACATAGTGGCATTCAACTCAATGAAGAAATCCATATGCTCAGATGGTCGTGGGATGATAGTGGAGGACAAGCCAAATCATAATATGAAGCTTAGTGTTTTGAAGGACTTCAGAGGCAAAATGAATGGTGGTGTAATTCTTTGTGGAAGAAAAAATTCCAACTGAAAATAAAGTGCTTCGTATGGCTTGTTATGGAAAAGAAATTACTAACTTGGGATAATTACTAAAAGAGAGGGGGAATTGGTCCTAGGGGGTGTCTATTTTGTTTGAAAGCAGAGGGAACCGTAGGCCATCTCTTTCATTCTTTCTCTTTCTTGAGGGAAGTCTAGAAGGAATTGGATTTGTTTTGGCATTTTGATCAGCGATGGAAATCAAACTCAATATCAAAATGTCTATATGAGTGGAAAAATAATAGTTCTATGATCAAAGATCTACCTTTTATAGTGTGGTGGTTCGTATGGAAGAATTGTAATGTTGTGATGTTTGAAGGAAAACAACGAATGCAAGAATGGTTGCAAAAAACATTATCAGTGATTTCTCAGAAGCTATTGTTGCACCTAAAGGTAAGAAGATCAAAAATATTTTTCCAGTAGCCTTTGATGAAGATATACCAATTGGTTGGTTTGATGGTGCTGCAAGCAATTCTCGATGTGGAGCATGAATCTTATTAATAATTTCTCAAGATTTGTAGGTAAAGGTGAAATTCAATGGTGGATACAAAACTAATATGAGAGGAGAACTCTTAGGATTATGGGTTCTTCTAGAGACAACCTCTCTTTGGAAGGTAATCAAGCTTCAGGTTGCAAGTGACTCAAATATCATAATTGAATGGTTCAATTGTGTTTTCAAACTTCATGATACAACTCTAGATTCTTGGCAAAGGAGAATAGCAGATTTTAGGAAAGGCTTCTTATCAATTGAAACAAGACATATTTAAAGAGAACTTAATCATGAAGTGGATGCTTTATCCAAATAAACTTTTTCTTTGGATGAGGGTGTCCTTCTCTTATCTGTTTGGAATGGAAATGTTCTTCTTAGGGAAGAGCAGAAAAATATGTTTGAGGCAATGTCTCTTTGTTTGTTTTTTAGGGAAGGTCATCAATTTTTTTTGGGAGAGTATGAGTATTCTGATAAATTGTGGAGAAAAGAGAAATGCAGAGAGAAAAGAATAGAACAATATATTGAAAATGTATGAAGAAGTACAGAACATAACTGAAGAGCTACCAACAATAGGAAATAGCTGAGCTTATATATGCTCAAGCAAGACGGAATTAGAAAGTACAACTGTCCAGTACAGCTGGCAGTGTATGGTCATACTGTTGAGGGTACAATATATTTAACACTCCCTCTTAGACTCAATAGTTATAATCAACAGCACTGACTATGCCTAAGTGCTGTCTCTGGAAGTAAAAAATTGACTTTCCTAGTGGCTTGGTGAAAATATCAGCAAGCTGATCTCGAGAACCACAAAATTGTAGTGCAATATCCCCATTATTGACTAGCTCGCGTATGAAATGAAACCGAGTGTCAATGTGTTTACTTTTCTTGTGAAACACATGGTTCTTGGATAATGCAATTGCTGATGTGTTGTCACAGAAAATAAGAGTTGGATCTTTTTCTGTTTGTGACATGTATTTCAATAATCTTCTCAGCCACACAGCTTGACATGAAGCTGAGGTAGCAGCTACATACTCTGCCTCTGCAGAAGATATTGATACAATTGGCTGCTTCTTTGATGCCCATGAAATCAGGTTCATGCCCAGTTGAAAAACATAGCCAGATGTGCTTTTCCTATCATCCAGGCTGCCTGCAAAGTCACTATCTGTGTAACCAGAGAGTTGATTACAATCAGATGTAGTGTACCATAAACCAAAATTTATTGTCCCTGCTACATATCTCAAAATTCGTTTTGCCATTTTCCA
>ML782058.1:685357-701426 GCA_009831015.1 Picea engelmannii | reverse complement strand
TGAGATTGACTCATCTGTGAGATGTAGTCTTGTCTCATGTGTCACCAGAGAACCAATTAGTTCATCTGTTGAGAATCTTGACAGATCCTTGGATTCAAGGATGGCTGTTACAACCATTTCAAATTTCCTGGGTAAACTTCTGAGAATTTTCTCAACAATTCATTGATCAGTGATGGTTTCACCAATCAATCTGATCTGATTCACAATTCCCATGACTCTGGTCATGAACTGATCTACAGTTTCGGACTCTGTCATTCTGAGAGTCTCGAATTGTGTCCACAAGGACTGTAGTTTAACTGTTTTTACCCTATCATTGCCTTGGTAGGATGTTTTGAGGATGTCCCAGGCCTGTTTGGAAGTACCAGCGCCTGTGATTTTCGAGAATATCGAATCATCTACAGAGTTCTGAATCCAGAATTTTTCTTTGTTTTCTTTGGTCCTCAGAGTTGCCTGAGCAATTCTCTGAGCATTTGTCATGGCAGTGAGGGCGGATGGATCTGGTTCTACATAGCCAAGATCCACTGGTTCCCAACACTCTTGTGCTTGCAAGAACGAACTCATTCGAAGAGACCAGAACTCATAGTTCTTTCCCAGAAGTATCGGACCCTGAGTTGGTCCTAGATTGCTAGACGATGCCATATATAAAAAAATTTGCAGAAAAAATAGAGGGAAAAATTCGTATTTACCTCCGATCTCAGAAATGTTGATTTGTCGATGGTCAATGGGAGCTTATCGGGCTTGAATGTGCCCTTGGTATCCTTTCAATGTGACCACACGCCTTGATGTTAAGGCGCTACGGGCTTTTCCCGTTCTTTTGTCTTTCAAAATGCCAAAATGCGAAAGATTTGCCTTTGGATTTTTCAACGGTCCAAATCTGCTGGTGATCGGACGGTCCAAATCTTATCGGGATTTCGCGAGTTCTGATGTCGAGTTTTTATGTCTCCTCGATTCCGCGATCGTCGATTTTCTGATGGCGCTATCCTATCGAGACTTTTCCCGATGGCTCCGATCTGCGACACGCGTCCTCAACAGATGGACAGTCGTGATCTCTCCTCGCGATTTCACGATATGTTATGTCCCAGACCTCTTGTCTCCAGAATCCGCGAAATGCCGAATCCCGAAAAGCCGATGAAGTCGCTTATCGGGACTTTTCCGAGTCCCCGGATTTACGCCACGCGTCCGGGAGTGATGGATGGTTCTGAGTCCTCCTCGGGATATCGCGACTTGCGATGACCCAAATTGCTGTCAACTTGAAGCTCCGAATGCCAATACGCTGACGACGCCCTCGATGTCTGCCACGTGTCCAGGAGATATGGACGGCTGAGATCTGATCGGGATTTCACGTATCGCGATTTCGCGAGTTGCGATGTCAAGTTTCTTTGACAACTTGAAACCCCGAATGCCGATTTTCCGACGGTGCGTTGATCCGATGCCACCTGTCCTCGGAGATGGACGACTTACAAGTCTTCTCGGGATTTCGCGATTTTGTGTATCAGAGTTTTTGGAGAGCAGATTCTTTCGCTCGTCCAACTCCCGATTCTCGATTTTGCGATGGAATAGGATCTCGCCACGTGTCTCTTGATGAACGGTCAAGATGACGTCGGGATTTCACGACTTTACAAGTCGAAATCACTCCTATGCACTGCAGAGGACTAAACCTCGTGCACCTTCTCGCTGATCCAACGGCTGTCAGGCCTGTGTTCAAGATCTGACGGCTGAAATTCTTTCACCTTTTCCGCGCTCTCCTTCTTCCCTTCTGTACTGGTTTCCCGCCTCAGATCTTTTTGCAAGATGAATCTTGTGGCCTTAGTGGATGTTCCTTGCGTGTTTGACACGATCTTTGCCAAATTTGACGGAATTCCTCCTGTGGAAGAAAAGATTGTGAATCTTTCAAAGATTTGAAAGAATTTAACGAATTCTTCGTTCTGTGCTTCAATCTTTAACAGATGTGAGGTAAATTTTCGAGTTCTTTAAAAATTTTCGCCTCCTCCGGCTTTTCTTCGTCAATCTTTGACGATTCTTGAAAAATTACAAGAATATTTAGGGTTTCTTCTTCTGCGTTCTCTTCGTCCAGGATCTTTCGAGCGTTTGTACGCTCGGCTTCCTCCGCAAGCTTCTTACGACGATCTTTTAAAGAGTATTATGAACATCTCTCCAAGCCTTGTGAAAAGACTGTGTCGCATGCTCTCAAGATCTGTGAAGCTCTGTTCTGTGTGGATCGTGTGGCTCTCCGGACTGTGTGAAGAGTCTTACTGTTGAAGCTATGATACCATGATAAATTGTGGAGCAAAGAGAAATGCAGAGAGAAAAGAATAGAACAGTATATTGAAAATGTATGAAGAAGTACAAAACAGAACTGAAGAGCTACCAAGAATAGGAAATAGCTGAGATTATATATGCTCAAGAAAGACAGAATTAGAAAGTACAACTATCCAGTACAGCTGGTAGTGTACGGTCATACTGTTGAGGGTACAATATATTTAACATATTCAACTTTGAAGTTGGGTTGTTTTTTTGTGTAAGGGTTTATTATGTGAAGATATTTACTATGTAAGGGTTTATGATTCTCCATTATTTTTATCTCGGACTGTCGTAGAGCATCCAGATGTGAAATTGCACCTCTTTCACAGGGATAGATCCCAAGGCCGCAGCTAAATGAGCTCGTTAGGAAGGTGGGCACGTCGCAACATCGAATCACCCTGCGTAGAACAGTTAGGATTTCCTGTGAGAGCATTGGGTATGGATTTGTTTTTGACTTTGTTTTTAGAACATAAGAATTTTGAGAGTTTTCAGGGTTTCCTCTCCCGGGAAGAGTTTCAGCGATTTAGCTGCGGATCGTAGAATAGTTTAAAAGTAAAATCCACCATCTTCTTTTTCTGATTGGGTTACTTGACGGTCTCCGTTACATGTGATGTTTCCAGATTCAGGAAAATGATAGCTGCTGCAACGACTGCTACCAAAGTGATTGTTGGCCGTGGGGTCACTAGGACAAGGTGAAGGATTTGAGTATGGAGATTTTCACAGTTATTCATAGTCGTAGTCATAGTCATAATGCCAGAGAAAAACGTTGTAGTGGAGTGTCCACTCAAAATGTTGGACGTTTCAAAACTCCATACATAATTTTAATCCAAAATTCTAAGAATTTCATTGATCTATCTGCAAAAAAATTGTATATTTGATGTTTTAATCTTATGCTCTCCCATATTGGATTCTCCCATTGATAAGAATACCTCAATGCATTGCATTGAACATCATATCTTTAGGTGATACGATGAGCAAGGAGGAACATGTGAGTTTCTTGACAGATAATCCCTATCTTATGACCATGGATAATATTTTTCCTTTACATGAAGAAATCATGTCATCTTGGAGATCTAAAGCCCAATTCTCTAGGGTAACATGTTAAGGAGATATTTTTGGTTCAAGTTCTATATCCTATCTTATGACCATGGATAATATTTTTCCTTTACATGAAGAAATCATCTCATCTTGGAGATCTAAATCCCAATTCTCTAGGGTAACATGTTAAGGAGATATTTATGGTTCAATTTCTATATCCTATCTTATGACCATGGCTAATATTTTTCCTTTACATGAAGAAATCATCTCATCTTGGAGATCTAAATCCCAATTCTTTAGGGTAACATGTCAAGGAGATATTTGTGGTTCAAGTTCTATATCCTATCTTATGACCATGGATAATATTTTTCCTTTACATGAAGAAATCATCTCATCTTGGAGATCTAAATCCCAATTCTCTAGGGTAACATGTCAAGGAGATATTTGTGGTTCAAGTTCTATATCCTATCTTATGACCATGGATAATATTTTTCCTTTACATGAATAAATCATCTCATCTTGGAGATCTAAAGCCCAATTCTCTAGGATAACATGTTAAGAAGATATTTGTGGTTCAAGTTCGTGTTATAGATTGGGAGTTAGTGGGGGGAGAGGTCTCAAAAAGGATTTCCATAGATGGTTTTGCTATTAAAAATACTCCTCCTAATAAGCAAACTCATAGTCTATAGGAATTTTGGCTAACCTATTTGTCTAACACAAGGGATCATGGGGAGAAGGTGGAAGTGCCCAATAATGGACCTACCCATACCTATAACCTCTTACATGAGGTTCATCACACTCCTATGTAAGAGCACTCAAGGATGAGTCACGATGAAGGATTTTCACATAATGATTTTGATTAAGTAGCATGTGATGGATCCAATGGAAAGAAAAAACACCAAGATCAATCAAGAGAGGGAGGGATCAAGAGAGGGAGGGACACTATTCTCATAGGTATATCAACTTGTGGAACTCTTCCAAGATTCAAGAACCCACTCCATTCAACCATATGTTCAATTCACCAATTATATTCAACCATATAATGTTCAATTCACCAACTATCTTCCCAAAAGAGAAATTTCTTCTCAGAAATGGGAGTAAGGCCCAAGGCTAAGTAGCGAAGGCAAAGGCAATTTTCTAGGAAGAAAAGGCCAAATTTGTCTAAGTCAATTTTATTGAGCAAAAAGATAATCACTAAGAAAAAGGATAGTGGTTGAGAAAAGGAACTAATCACCAAGCAAAGGGATAAATGTTTGTCAAAGTGTTGATTGATTAGCAAAGTAAAATCCATCAAGTAAAGGATTAGTTAAGTGGTGAAATTGGCTAAGTATGTGCCCCTCGAGAAAAGGGAAATATGCACAATAAGAAAGAGAAGGTCTAGTGCTTAGGAGAAGGAAGTAGGAAGCTAAGTTGTTCAAACAAAGAGTAGGACAATCCATTGAGAAAAAGGACATGATTTCTCACTGTAAAAAGGGTTGGGGGAATAGTGAAAACATTGAGTATGACTCATTGACCAAAGGAAACGGACCAAGTCTACTCACCAAGCAAAGGGGTGGGTCTCTCATGAGAAAAATCTCTATTTCAAAGAAATAATGAATCCTCTAAGGAATCGATTATTGAGAAAATTGAGAGTTTGCTAGTTGGGTGGTTTATACTTTAAAAAATGGAAGGTCTACTGCTGCTAAACAAAATGAGATAGAGACTTAACTTGCTAGTGTGAGCAAAGGAAAATTCCATCATGTAACAAAGGAATTATTGGTAGGGTTTTGGAAGATCAAACTTTTGGCATAGATTTTCTTGCAGAAGATAAAACTTGAAAACTTAGGTGGAAACCCCTAGTTTGAGGAAACATTTGATGGAAGAGAAAGCCTTAGAGAGGGCATATTTAAGGAAGCCATGAAGACAAAAAGAGGGGTTCTTTGTTTGATAGAATGGTTTGTGGATTCACAGGTTCACTCAGTAGCATTAAATTGTTACCAGTTAAAAACCTAAAGGGGATGACAATGATGTGGGAGCATATTGAAAGTCTATAGGGGGTGGCATCACGCTCATGGTTAGAGTTTGTTAAATAGATGTTACAAGGGAAAAACTCTCTATGGCCAAGGGTAAACCACAACATATATGTATGACTGTAGAAATCAACTCAATTCCAACATGTGCTATATAAACTAATGTGCAATACGAGGAAGAAGCCTACCTCGATCCAATCGTTTGATGCCGTTCCACTGTTGAGCACTTTGACCCAAAGCTTTACACCTGCAATAGTTCTCAACAAACAAACGATGCAAGTATATAGTGACAATATATAAAATGAGTTAGCACATCAGATAGAACAATCCATTAATAAACATTACAAACATGCCCATGGATAATAATCATATATTTGCAAGATATCGATAGGACGGGAAAGGAGTATTTATATTAATAATTGATCAACATAAGTATCAACATTACAGACTTCCTTGTTGGCACGGTTCGAAACCAAGAAACCAAGTTCCTTCCAACTGGGTCTCCACCACTTCAATCCTCCACCAAAGGCAAGCTCATAGCAACGAGGTAATGAGGTCCTCTCGACAATAAGGGAAGATCTTGGGGGCTGAACACTATGTTCAGACTTGAGGGACAAAGGGACACAAACTCAATATGAAGTAATTTCTCTAGAGTAACTTTGCTCTCAAAGTTGAATGCTTTCTCCTCTTTTTCCATAGCTTGAAATTGTGCTCTTATAGCCTCCAGAATGCAACTGAAGGGCCGAGTCAGAACGTTTCCAGTATATGGAAGGCCAAAGATCAGAGATCTTCTGTCGTGACATGGAAACTTGACCTCATTTTTTATTTTCTAGCACAAATCCCTATATACACGAGCTGTAGTGGAGCAACAAGCATATACGCATCTTGCAAATCAGTTAGGGAGTGTATATGTGGAAAAATATATATTTTTGGCTCTAGATTTATCAAAAAGGGGTTGATAAGTCTGCATAGGGAAATGGAAAAAGGTCCTCTGTGAAAGATAGCAATGGTGAGGCAAATATTTCTATAACAGATGCCCCCTAATGTGTGAGATCAGAGGAGTATCTACGATGCCCGAAATACATTATAAATAACCTAGAAGTGGAGTGGCAGAGAACCAGCTGGATGAACTCAATTGCTCATTACATTATGTACTGACTTTGCATACATGGCTACCAAGAATACAATGCAGATCCATGTGGAAAATATACCAACAAGTGTTCATGGCCATGAGTAGGCAAGTATAAATGCGGTTACATGCCAATAGCTATCATAGTCACGAACAAGGCCCAGTGAAACCAGTCTCAAAATCAATCTAAAGATATCTGTATACCATGGATTACAATCTAATCTCCCATGATCGCTGAAGTCAAATAGGTACTGGTCCAATGAAATGGAAGCAACATCTCAGGAAAGCTACATTCACAAAGTGATGTCTTCAAGTCTTCAATACAATCCGCCAATGGTGCAAGTCTACATCATGTGAATAAATGAGTTGAGGTCGAACATGATGAGACATCATTTGATTATCGGTCATTGAGGTATACCGTTAACAAATGTGAGACAACCTACCAATGATGAAAGTAGGTATCAAGGCACTGAGTACATCTCTACAAATGTGAATAAAGGAGCTGGTGTCGAACACTTGAGAGATTCATTGATGTATTCCCATCTGTCAATGGTGAGAGAGCCTGCCACTAATGACTGCAAGCCTCAAGGTACTCATAAAACTCTAAGTCTCGTATCCATAATACATGAGCTGAATTCGATGGAAAGAGACCCACTGAAAGGAGAGCATTAAGGCATCTCTAATCAGTCAACACGAGGAACAAAGCAGGAGCTTCATGATTTGGTGGAGATCGAACGAAGAACATGTTCATGAACCAACGACCCTGTGCATCTTTCGCGTGTGCCAAATGCAAGCGGTACATGAAAAAGACCCTCTGAATAGCAGCCAACGATGAAAACTGCTGACAAAGGCGAGGAAACCACCAATAAGGCTAATGGCATCCAAGAAACTGCACAAATCCCAAAGTGTGAATATATGTCTTGCTGTCAAACACAAGGGAAACCACCTAGTCAACAACCCATGATGAAATGTATATTTCTGGGTTCAAGGTGACCTACCAATGATGAAAATAGGGCCAGGGTGCATCATAAGATGCAAGGACTCAATAACTTTGTGCTCTGTTCAAAGGCGACACGACTGCTGCCAATTACAATATAGTACTCCCTTCCCGCCCGTCTTTTTTTTGTTTTTTCATAACAAGTGAATGCTATGATACAGAGGAGGGAACGAGTGTTGCAAGTAAGAAAAACTAGTTCCAACAGTGGAACGTACCTATGCTCAATGCAAGGAAATGCATGCGGGAGATGGACACTTGGGGTGATGTTCCTTCCAGGGTATAGGGTGTTCAATTGCGAAGGATATAAACAAGGTTCTGCTTGTTTGAGGATGTAAACTGCTTGGGCCATGGTTTATAACACAAAGTGAGAACTGGCTAAAGGCTCAATATTGCAAGCAAGGGCATGAGATACAATCACAATTTAACGCCAAAAAATGTCCTTTTTTATATCTTTTAGTCTACTTGGTGTGAAAAAAAGGGTAAACTTGTGCCAAATAGATGTCTTTTCAAATCCAATTTACGAGTGTGAAAAAGACAAGTTCACTCAACGATCTTTTCCATTTTTGATAGCGAGTCGGAAAAGAGCTTAACTAAGACTCATGATCTTTCAAATCCAATTTTAACGAGTGTGAAAGGGACAAATCACTTGGCGATCTTTTCAAATTTTGATAATGAGTTGGAAAAGAGCTTAACTAAGACTCGTTTTTTGGGAGTCCACGGGTAATAAGGTCGCGTGTGCATGAATGAGAAATGAGGCTCATTGTAAAGTCATGTATCGAATTCTAATGGACTCCCGGTCCTAAGGAAAAATCTCAGCATGGGCACCAAATGACAAATAGGTTCTAACTAGGGTACCCATGTTTGGTAAGTCTCTACCATTTATTAACGATACTATGATAGCAGATGGAGGTTAATGCGTCGCAATAAATGGGTTCGTACCTAAGGCGTAAAAAGTGGTAATTGAAGGATAATGCAAAACTGCACGATGTAGTGAAATACCTATCCTATATGCTAGGTTATGAATATACCTGTCTGAGGAGACGAACAACCAACCATGACGTTGAAATCTATAAGAAAATTGAGTTGAAACTACAAAAACTAGCTTAAAACCATTTTTGAATTAGTACATTAGACAAAATAATAGCATAAAACTATATCAAATGGGTAAAAATGTTTTATAAATAGTAATAAAATCAAAATTTACTATGTAATTTTCATTTTCACCCAAAATAATGCAATTTGGACTAACATACCTCTAGAATTCAAACGACGATCGCAGGAGAAATAGGCAATGGAATCGCAAACTGTCTGGACCAGGTAACTCTTCATCCCATCCTATTCAAATTCAATGGTTTACAATTTTGAATTAGGCTCCATTTTTTTAGTTTTTAAGGGCGCAAATTGAGTTTTTCGGTATACGCGGGTTTCTACTAATATGTCGTGTATACGACCAGATATATGCCCATGTGTGAACTACAGGGAGCATATATCAGGCCCTACCCACGACTGTTCTTGGATAACCCGCGTATACTTGCGCAAAATGGAAAAAAATAAGCTTCTAACTCAAAAAGTGATTTGGTTTTTGCAGGATGGTGTTGGAGTGGAGGGAGAGAGAGCATGAGGAGGTAGATGCAGCAGTGGATCGGGATCCGGTGGCTCAAACGACATTAAAAATATGTGGTCTATACAAGTTTTGGGCTCTCAAAGGAATGAGGGCCTAAGTGAGGTTATTGGAAATGTTGGTGGGCTATTGAGATCAAGATAGTGAGAGCTCTATCCTTGATGGACAACCATTAAGAATCGAAGTAGAGGACATCTATTTCTTGACAGGACTTTCATGCTAAGGAGAGGTCGTGGACCTCAAGTCACGTGGGGACAAGAGTGAGATGAAGGTCGAAGAATACATTGAGGCCCACTGTGTTGCAGGGAATCCCATGGTGGGAAGTCAAATTCCTATCTGGGCTATAGGTAACCTCAGCTTGAATATTATTGTGCTCATTCTTAAGAGGTTCATAGGGTTGGCCTCGCTGCATCAAGCATCGAGACCGCTTATGTTTTACACATTAGAGTGTGCGAGACCTACCGTGCACAATTGGTGTACCTCAGTGCTGACCAATATGAAAGGTCAGCTGACAGAGTGCAAGCAGTGGGCAAAGCGAAACTTCGGGTTTGCCTCCATCTTTTGTAGTTTATTTTTGGTGCAGATCCCAAGCCTAGGACCTAGAGTGGATATCATTCCTAGAGGGCCACATGATCCAGCTATGGCACGATGGATTGAGGTCATGAGATGACAGGGAAGATGTAGGGTGGCTACACCCTACAACGATGATTTTTTCTTCTGGTGGAGGAGACAAATCATAGCTATGGACGACTATCCCTATGAGGGAATTGATTACAGAGGTGATCTTGATATGCCGCTTCCACCAGGATTCGCCTACGGTGCCATAGGTAAGCAATATTTTTTATATATTTCATTTTTTGTATTTTTGTGTTTAAAAGAACAAAAATATTTTTGGGATGGTGTTTTTAAATATTAACTCGATACTTGTGTGGTTGCAAATGTGGGTCTGCAATGACTAGAGGGATTCATACGACATAGGCGGAGGCACCAGGGAGATGAGGCAGTGGGAGGAGAGGTGGAGAAAGTCCTTCAAAACATGCAGGGCAACTTGTCGCGTTTGACATAGAGGATTCCTATGGTTTAGGTGGAGGATCTACCTGAAGCCATGCAGAGGCAGGTTGTCAGTGTACCTAGAGCATGGGTACGACTCTTCCGGCATCTCACCAACATCATGGTTTTCTATCATGAGACTCATCCGACGCCACAGGCGTAGATGTCATGGGACATGTATATCGGTTGTATATGTATTTTTGAGGGTTTTAGCCCCAATTTTGTAATATAAAACACTACATTTTTTGGAAATATATAAAGAGGGATCTTCGGATGTACTTACATCTTACAATGTGTACATTGATTTAATGGTTTTCTTTGCTTTATAAATGTGACAAATGCCAATTCAAAACATAATTAGCGTAGGCATTAGATAGATGATTAGAACTTCTAGGAATGTGAAAGTATGTAATAAAATCAAATTGTCGTTCTAAAAGACGTACCCGTAGGAAACGATGGAGTAACGTCGGATCATGCACACGGCAACAACCATTCAACTGACATACGACTAACTGAGAATCTAGGCACACCTCTATAGAGCGAATATCATGTGAGATAGCATCGCGCAATAATTATATGACGACGTTGTATTTGGCCACATTATTCGTGGATGGCCCTAGACATACACCACCTGAAGACACCAACAGACCCTTGGGTGAGTAAATCACCCAAGTGATGGAAGCCAAGTTCCGTATATGATGACTGGCTCTGTCTACGAATCCTATGTAGACCATAGACTCTGTTGACATCTGCCGACAAAAGGGAAAACTTGATAAGAAAGCCAAAGACAAAAAAGGGGAAAAGGTGTATATGCACTAAATTTACATTAGTATACAAAGGGTTTCACCCAAGCCTAGGGCTCAAGCGTAATACCTTTTTAAGTAGATCCCATTTCTGGGCTCAACCAATTTATTCCCTTCATAATATTCCAACTCGTAGGCTCATTTTTCTAGAACATGTCGCACGATATAAGGATCATGCCACATGGGTTTAAACTTGCCTGCCCCTAGCGGTTCTTTGGATTGGTCATACAAGAGGACCAAATCACCCTTATCATACAATCAGGGACAAATAGACTTATCATACTAATCCTTGACATGTTTCTTGTTTTCCTCGATAGCTGTAAAGGCGTCCCGATGCTTCTCGTCAAGACTCTCTAGGTGTACAAGGTGTCACTCTAAATCCGAAGTGTTAGGTAGGAGCTCAACTGCTAATTTGAGAGAAGGGATTTCACATTCAATGGGAAGTATCGACTCCACACCGTGTACTAACTGAAAAGGAGAAAAACCGGTGGAAGTATTAACCGAGGTTCGGTATGCCTAAAGTGAGGGATATAACATGATGTGCCTGATGGAATTGCTCCGACGTAAGATACTATCTATTCCTCGATGATACAAAGTGTCACCGATGATTGTATACTTTTTGGCTTGGTATCTAACACATCGTCGATCATCTCGCGAGAGATGCTGAGCGAACTTGAAGGTTTGAATATATAAAAAAATATCTCCATACCAAGGGTCAGACGACAAAACGAGGAAAATGTGTTCATCTGCAAATGAATCGACATGAATAAAATATTCGTCTAATCGTGGGAAATAGGATATTAACTCTGCAAAAACTAGTGATTTCTTGGACTTGGCCGAAGCAAAGTCGAGATCAAATTCTTGTAAGATGATAATCCATTTATTATATTTTCCGCCTATGATACGTCTAGTGAGGACATATTGAAATGGATTAACATCGACAACCACAGTAGTTTTGCAAAGCAATATATAGTGTCATAAACGTTGGACTACGTGGAGGGAAACCAAAGCTAGATTTTCAACATGCGAGTAATTACATTTAGGACCGACTAAATTTCAAATGAGATATTAGATGACGTGCTCATGGAGCTCATCATCCTCCTGAACTAGAACCATACCAATGGTCTCTTTAGACACGACGATATACAACAAGTGATCTCTACTGTAATCAGGAGATTTCAGTAGAGGGGCCGATACCAAGGCTTTCTTTAAAGCATCAAAAGATGGCTGGGCTTACTCATCCCAGATAAACAGGGTGTCTTTCTTCAATAGGCGCATGAAACCCTTAGTGATATCGGCATAATTCACAATAAACTGACAAAAAAAGTTAGCTTTCCCCTGTAAACCTTGAAGCTATCTAATCGTGCGCGTGGGAGGCAACTGAAGAATTGCCTCAACCTTAAGTGGATCTACCATGATCCTTGTCTCAGAGACTAATAATCCTAAGAGACGGCCATATCTAACACAAAAGATGCATTTACGAGGATTGAGTCGGATTCTACAGTAGCAACATCTTTCAAAAACCAGTCGAAGGTGTGTAGCATGATCCACTCTCTTGCGAGAGTGATCAACAATATCATCGAGGTAAGCTTCGACTATATGTTTGAGATCATGAAAAGAGAAAGTCATGGCTCATTGGAAGGTTGCTCTGGCTTTTTTCAGGCTGAAAGTCATTTTTCGGTATGCAAACATGCCCCAAGGACATATGAATGCCGTCTTATGTTGGTCTTTAGGTTTGATCTGGATTTGGTTATAGCCTGAAAATCCATCCATAAAGGAAAATATTTCACTTCCTGCACACTCATTGAGAATCTGATCAATGAAAGGTGTGGGGAAGTTATCTTTAGGAAAGGCCTTGTTCAGGTCACGAAAGTCCATACACATGTGGATGGTTCCTTGCTTTTTATTTACGGGAATAGGGTTGGATACCCATTCGGTCAAGGGAACCGGGTTGATAAAGCCGACATTAAGTAGCTTCTCTACCTTTGCCTTAATAGCGAGGGCCTTCCTAGGATTAACAACTCTAAGACATTGTCGAACGGGTTTAGCATCCGGGTAAGTCCCAATCTCATGTTCGACAATACGGGGGTTGATCCATGGCATCTCTTCATATGACCAAGCGAATACGTCTCGAAATTCTTTGAAGAGGTTGGTGTAGATCAGAATCTATTTTGGCGAACAATCTACACCTATATTTACATTTTTCGATCTTGCCAGGGGTACAAGAGATATCGATTTGGACGGTAGGAGAAATACTCTCCATATTCCCTTAGGCGTAAATGCCATGTGTATCAAGTGGAACTACGACGTGACCGACTATCTCACTCAAGGTAGATCTAAAATCATCTTGCTCAATTCTTTCAAGACTTGGGAGAAAATAATATCGATGATGCATATCATCCCAAGGTCTCTTGGAAACATTCATGGCTTCAAGGATGGCTTCATCCGAAGGCAAAGTCTCATCCAAGAAATCATGTGAACAAGATAACGAAGTGGCCCACACGGACCTAATAATTGGATCCTCCTTGACCATTTGCGAGAGAATAGGATTAGGATCGATAGAAGAGTCAAGGATAGATTGATATGCAATCTCTACTGCCGATAGTGGCATTTCCATGCTAGCATGCAACCAACCTTCAATCGAAGAAGTCAGAGAAGGTAGTGTCCAAGGGTCACTAAAATAAGAAGTGCGGAAAGGGATGGACCTCTCTACTAAAGTAGGCGTACTGGAGATGGCATAAACATGGTGAGTTAGTGCTGAGAAGTCGAAAGTACCCATGAGGTAAGAATACATTCCAACACCGATATTCTCAGTTGTCGGCTTAGAATTGTCGACCATAGGGATCGACAGTCCAACATATGTGTTCGGGCTAGAGTATGCAAAGGATAACTGGTCAATCATCACAATCTCCCCCTGACGAGGAAAACAAAGCGTGCGGAAAATGAACGATATGATGATGACCATAGCATAAGTCTAATTGCGACCTAGTAACAGGTTATAATCGAGAGGTGCATCAACTACCTCTACTTCCACCTCTACCGTCTTCCCACCTAACTGGGCCGAAAATGTGGGGAGAATACCATGAGGGCGGAAGGAATGACCGTCGAATGCGGTCAACATGGTCGACAACTTTGAAAGGGTTGGAGAACCAATAACTTTCCAATTAACTAAGGACATCATGCAAGTGGCAACACCTTCATCAAAGACCGCTCGTTTGATGGTATATTTAGAATACTCCACATGGATTTGGAAAGCCACATGGTAGGGTAAGCGAGGCTTCACATCTGTGACATCAAACTTGATGATCTTTGAGCCACTAGGTTCTAGAGCTCCTAAGGCAGAGAGTAAGGCATTCCTCTGTGATGGACATGTCTGGAGTACCTCCAAATCAGACATCGCACAAGGTGTTTGGCCCAGATCCTCAACAATAGAGTAGTTCTGGGCAGCTCTATCATTAGGGTTATGGGTAGAGCGCTTGAATAATCCTTTCAGAATACGAGGCGATGGATCTGGTTTCTCTATCTATAAATTCGTCTCCAGGGGTGGAGGAGGAGCTTCTAGGCTGGTACTAGCTTTTAAAGATCCGTAATCTCTAGAGCGAGTGGCTATATCAATTTTTGCGTTGAACATATTGATATAAACACGGTCGCCATCTTGCAGTGGTGGGTTTTGACTCCCACCAGGTCCATTCCGACGTTCGAAGAACTTGAGGCTAAGTGACGGTTGTGAGGAAAAGGATTCGTTAGCACAACGGGCGAAAGATTTAAAAGCTTCGCAGCCTCTGCAAGTTTGGGGCATAAGTGTGTAAGGTGATCATCAATACAAAGTTTACAAAGAAACTTAACCTTACGCTTTTCTTTCTTTCCCTCTCCAACATTATTGTTATTTTTTCCATTATTATTCTTGTCCTTGGGTTTATTCTTCCCACCTCTATCATTATTTTGACCTTTCCGTTTATTCCCATCTAGTGGCTAGTCACCATTTGGGTATTTTGACAACTGCACGGAATGTACATCTACCGATTGGGTGGGTTTGGAGGATCCAGATGAAGCTGGTCCTCCAACAGACCTCATTGCCGAGTCTGCAGACTTTATATTGGTGGACCCCACAATTCCATCGGCATGGGCCCCGAGAATCTATCTAGGATCATTATTTGACCACGGTGCATTGGGAAGAAGATGGTATAACATCCCAGATTGAGCATAGATCAAATCAAATTGTTGGGCTCTAAAAATGGCCTCTTCCTTGCTGAATACCTCAGAAGTAGCAATGTCCTTTGAAATGGGAGCATGCAAAGAATTTAAAAACCATTTTAAAAGAAAGGCTGGGGGTATGGGAGTCTTAACTAATTGTCTTTGCCTATTCCATTCCTAGATATGGTTCGAAATATGAGTGTTGGTATGATCCAGGTGGATATCGGTGGCCACCCACCTTCTTCAACTGGCCCAAAACATGTTTCTGGCAATTTTGGTAATTTACTATTTTTAGCAGTTTTTAACTTTCGGGGCCATTTTGAGGCCCTAAACGATGTTTTTTGAGAAAATGGGGAGAAACATGGATCGTAGATTGTTTCTCACCCAAAATTTGTAGTTCTCGGATAGATCTTTCCAACGAGCTATTGAGCGCCCCAAACGGAGATCGTATGCAAAAGTTATGACCCCGGGAAGTTGATGCACCAACTTACCCAAACGGGGCCCACATGACTTTTGGCGCTTCATCTCCCAGGGTTAGGTTTTTGGACATCTAGGGTTTTTGGTATTCCTTCTTATTGTAAAAAGGCCTTCCGAGCCTCATTGTAATGATCTTCTCACGGATGCGAGTAGCCGTCACATATCTTCTCAGAGATAAGCTACCACCATTCTAGCGAGTCTTTCACTCTGTACTTTTACAGTCTCTGTACATTTATTTCATTAATAGAAATCGTGTATTACTGTATATCTGTGACTCTTGCTATATTTCTGCTATATCTCTGTTATATTGTTGTCTCTCTTGCAATATCTCTGTGCATTTATTTATTATATCTCCGCTCTCATTTCGTGCCGAAAATAATCCGGATCAGTGGTATCAGAGCAGGCTGCTCTTGATCGTTTTTCAGTGCATGTCCCCGACGAGGTCCGAGT
>ML782058.1:629688-663022 GCA_009831015.1 Picea engelmannii | reverse complement strand
AGGTTGGTGCATGATTGATGCATGATTGATGCACTTGTAATGGTACAGGTTGATTACAGGTTGTTGTGACATGTTATTTGTACAGGTTTGGTGCATTGTTGATGCATTTGTTTATGGTACATGTTGAGGTACAGGTTGATGTATGGCACATGTTGGCACTATTGGTACATGTTGTTATAGGTTGATTGGCACAGGCTTCCAACAATATATCTCATAGTGATAGTGTGACAGTGGTTCCATCATTCTACTTCTACATCAGGGCAGTTGGACGGGGAAAGGACAGGTGGTTGTAGCCACTTTCCGGTTATAGCTGGAGAACATAGGGGGTTGTAGCCTCCTTCTGGTTGTAGCCAGAGAATTGGGGAGTAGGAGCTTCTCTCGGGTTGTAGTCTTAGAAACTAGGGGGTTGTAGCCAGAGAATTGGGGAGTTGGAGCTTCCTTCAGGTTGTAGCCTGAGAAACTAGGGGGTTGGAGCCTCCTTCCGGTTGCAGTTGGAAAACAAAGGAAGTTGGTGCTTCCAATGAATGTAATTCTTAAACACATATAAGAAAAAACATTCTTTTGTTTTCTCCCGCTTTGGGTTTCCACATAAAACACTGGTGTATTGTGTATGTGTGTGATTGGTCATTTGTTCATTTTTTATTTACTCTGCAACTATTGGATGATAATGATACATTGATATAACACTTTCATTTTATGGTGAAAAAGGATTAAATTGCTCTATTACTGATTCACTCCCCCTCTTTGTAATCCAAAAAACATAGTATAAGAGAATCAAGTTCAAATAATATTCATGAACATTTATAATTTTCTGTAACATATTTCTAGTAATGTTCACATGCACATAATTCATAAAATTTCAATTTTAATGAACTATTTAGCACATAAAATTTCTAGCCACTTTCATCTCTTGAAAATGATGAAGTTTCATGTAAAATACAAGATGGAAATAATGTTTTTTATGCTGGAAATCGTATGGGCCAACAAGATACACATGTAGACACATCTTACAAAAATTTTCAGTCATCACATATGGACTAGCGAGCCATTACATGCACTCCTAAATTAATTTCCAGATCTGGGAATGCATTTTGTAACTTGTTTTCATGCTCTTCAAAAGATAGTGTTGTAATGGAGAAGCCTAAAATTTCAGATCTTGAGGATAGTGAAGAGAATTCTCCTATTTTTGATGGTGTACTTTATCCTCAAGATGAATATTCCATCCCTATCCAACTTTTGATAAGGAATTTTTTAAAGGGTGCATGCCATCTTGAGCATGATTTTGATGGTCTTCATGATGATTTTCAAGTGTTCAACCAAGCATCCATGAATATTCCAACTTTCTTGTACATGATGATGAATGTCTTCCTATTTTGGTTCATAGCCAAATATAAGGGAATGACTATTTATGGTGAAAGAAAACTTGGGTGGCTCCATTGGTTGTATGATTACACTTAGCTCTTGCATTTTTCTCATGTAGAGTAGGAGTAGGAGGAATAAGCTTTGAAAAGAATTAGATTAGGATAATAATATCTCTATTATCAACATTTTATTTCATGTATTGTGGCATTATTGGCTTGTACCTTACTTGTAAAACCAATTTTGATGAAGTTGTAATAAGTTTGGATGTTGTGTTTGAGGATGAGATAAAGACCATCCCACCACATGGTCCTCTTATAAATTTCTTATTCTCAATAGGTGCATTAGATATTATAGGTTTGGCATGCACTCTCCTCCTCATAGCACATGTCCCCAAGTCAGAGCCAATTGTTACCCCTCATATTAATATGAGAGGTAAACTTGGTCTTGTGCAACTTGATGGGATCATTCTAGCCTTTAAAAGGTTGGGATATTGGTGGAGGTTGCTTTAGTGGTGAATCTTTTTCTTCATCATGGTGATCACATCATCACATCCTAGTCACTTTCACTTTATGTTGCATGGTTAGATCATGAGTATCTTTTAATGTAATGATGTACTTACCTAGTTTCATTCATGTTCATGTCATTTCCCTAATTTCACCTAGGATATGTGTTTCTTGCAAGCATATTGTTACATTTGCTTAGGTGAAATCCACTTCATACATATATTTTCACCACACTTCACCTTTTTTCTAGCTAGATTGTGTATCACATCAATTCTTACTTTTTTCCTAGGTAGAAATCCCTTTCACACCTACATCTCACTTCACTCCATCTCCTAGAAGGCATATGATATTTTTTCCTATAATTCCCTAAGTTCTAAACCATATTAACCCTTCAATTATCATATTTCCACTCTTCTCAGTGTGAACACACCTAATTGGTTCATGATATTTTAATTAAGTCCTAAAAGATTGAGTTCTTAAGTATTGGCCTATTAGTGTTTTATTAATCTAATTCTTCATTGAGTCCTTTTCCCTAAGTTTCACTTGTTAATTTGTCACTAGGGGTTATAACTTAAAGTTCATGTGTTACACATGAGACTAAGCACTCCCATTTTGCACATTTGTTGAGGTGAAACTAAACAAATCTAGTTCACCCTCATCTAAACCATAGCTTTTTTCACACAAGCTAAGTCATTCTTGCTTCATCCTTATTCTTTTGCACATGATTTGAGGAGTTAGTTGAGCCTTGATTTGAGAAGGGAGGCTAATTACTCTACCCTCTTGTTGCTTCCCACCTCTTGTACATCCTATGGGGTGATGTGTGTCCTTATAATTTTTTTTCATATAGACAATGGAAAGTTGTGTTCATAGTGAAAAGCACTCTTTTCCATCTCCATTCAGGGCTCATAAACACCATTAGAATGTGGTTTTTCAACAACTTTTTCCATCTTTTCTTAGGTCCAATCATTGCCATTTGTATTTTTTTCTCTATTGTATTTTCCATCTCTGTTAAGGCCACATCATCATTGATGACTAGCTCATCATCAATGTCATGTTCAACATGAAGGGTGATAGATATACATGATGAAAATATCATAAAATAATAACTAGTACTAGCAATAGGGATAATCAGATTCAAATTAAATAGTCGAATAGGTTCACCATACCCAAAATTATTGTTTGAGCATCACTGATAGCAAGGCCAACATTGTCTTCTTGATGAAAGGGAGTGTAGAACTAATTTCATAAAACATAGGTGGCATAACAAACTAACAACATCTACTTGACAAGAAAAATGAAATAATTCTCACAAGACAAAAAAGGTTAATGTAATACACAAGGAACAAATGTAATGATGCTAGCTTAACAAGAGGAAATTCATAATGTCGACATGACATGAACATTGGCAATATGAAATAGGGCTCCTAGAAATGCATACAAATAACACAAATTCATGAACATACATGAAGTAGAGAAAATGACACAATTCGGGGGAAAACCTACCACATCATTTGCTCTTCACTCAAGATCCTTTGTATTGGACATGTTGATTATTTCATTAGAATCATGCTCTATATGAATAACATAAAAGTTATAATAATTACAAGGAAAACACCAATTAGTGTATGTTTTTGTGGAACCACTTCTCCCTTCTCCATTTTTAGTGAGGGTTTCTAGCAAAGGTAGGAAACCAAAGGTTTTCACAGATTTTTTTTATCGATACACCTAAACTGTTATGTTGCACTAGGTTTCTAGCAAAGGCATGCAACCAGATGTTTTGCCATAAGTTTTTTTTATTGATGCATCTAAAGTGTTTTGTTTTATCAGTGCCCTTTAATATCGAAAGATTTGGTGATCCATGGATACAAGTGCATTGGAGAAAAAACATGTCAAAAATACATCAGCTCTCCACATTGGTCAAGGCGCATTGATGATCCAAATTGGTCTAGGTGCACCAATGCTTCTATACGGGGTATTCACTTTCTATTTTACAAGTTCTTTCTTAGTAATTGGTTATACATGGTTATAACTTGTTTCTAACACTTGTTGGGATGTTGTTGCATATCATATATCTCACCCAAGTGAAAACATCCAAGACGTCTTGCTTTCTACTGTATAATCTCTCTCTTGGATGATCTTTCTATGCTCTAAATATGAATTTTTTGTGTTATTTTATCATACAACAAATTTTGAAGTTGTGGACAACTCTAAGATTGTCCTTTTCTTAGCATTTAATCAATTGGTAATCACAACACACATTGCACCATTGGTTTATGCTAATTGGTTTCACTCTTTATGCCCTTAAATAACTTGAAGGTGGCTCTTGCCTCTCTTGAAGTTTTATTTATTGAGTGATAAATATAAATCCAAATCTAAAGTTGTTTACAAATTGCTTGTCTTATATATTTGATTTGGCACACACATCCACTAGCTCCTAACCTTCTTTCTCAAGTGAATATGCTTGTGGTTTATCTTACTGCTTCTAATTGTTTATATTTAAAGCATTTAATAACTTTTGGAATACTTGTACATGGTCTTGTTATATATATTTTGGGAGTCATTAAAGTAAATCATAAGCTCGCATGACCGTAATTCACTTAAAGAACTTTCATAAATAGGGATAACCCCCCTTGGCTTCTAGGAGTTGGCCTAAAGTGAAGTGGAAATAGTACTGAGTTGATAGTGGTGCATTTCCCATTTTGTTTCCCTAGTTAGCACCTGCATTGAGACTTTTCACAAGGGTGCTAGTTCAGACAATAACAAGAGGAAATCTCCTTGGAGGAAAGTTAAAGAAAATAACCCTTTTATTATGCCTTAAACTACTCATATTTCAAGCAATAACCATGATTCCATTCTATAAAATTCAAATCATTCATATAATATTATTGCTATGTTGTCATTTCATTAATTATTTATTTTCATAGTTGTGTGAGGAATCAAATATGGAAATCAAATAAGGGGAACTAAAATTGACAATTCCAATGAATTCTCATAAGGAGAAAAGATACACCCATGCCCAAATGGAAAACTCAATATTAACAAGATAACCTCCATGTCAAGTTCAATACTCACATAATATAAGGTGAAATACTAACATCCAAGCTACAATTCTAGAACTCTCATAACCAACCAATAAATAAATAGAATCAACAAGATCAAAAGAATCAACAATATATCTGATGATTTACTATAGATTAATGAAATGAGAAAATGTGCATCCATAATGAATAGATGAACTCAAGTCACCATTAACTCGACATCAAAATTCACATAATTCCATATTTAGATATAATGCTAATAGTTATTTTATCTCAACTAATGGCGTCAACTTCACAAAGGATATCCTCATGCCAAAAATAAATCCATGTTATAACCACATAACCATAACCCAAAAGTACAAGAAAGACTCAAAATAACACTCAAACGTTTTTATTATCTCTTTGTAAAACAAAACAAGTGTTGTGTGGTAGCTTGGTCACTGCCAAGTAGATTTGAAAATGGAGATGATAGTTGGCACCTTATAATTATTGATGATGATGATTATTGGAAGATGGGGAGAGATGAGGAATATTGTTAAAAAAACAAAAATTAACAATATGGTAAGTAAAGGGTAATTAGAATAGATCTTTAACAATAAGCAAATGAAAGTTGAAATATGTAAAATTAAATGAGAATTAAAACATATATATTAAAACATTATGTTCAATTGTTTTTTAGAAATGAAATGATAATTTTTTTTTTTAAATTAAAACCTATGTTGAAATTTCATTGAATACTAATTTAAGAAATAACTTATATCTTAATTTACAATTATTGAAAAAGAATCTACCCAGAAATACATGGCAGGAATAAAGTAATTAATATGAAATGGAATCTTCCCATAAAGTAATATGAAACGTAACATGTGAAGAATATATTTGATAATATAATCTCACGTAAATCATGGTTTATGCATAATTAATGTGCATTGGGAAGGGCGTGAAGGTGGTGGGGATGGAAGGGAGCGATAAATGCTTTGAAACGTTTTGTGAACCTGGGTAGAGTGAAGCTTACGAGTTCAAGGAGTGTGGGGTGGAATTGTAGATCACAAAAGTTTTGGGTGAAATATGTATATCATGGATCACGGGGAATGAGACTTCGATAGTGCCAACCCGGGAACCCGCGGCCATAAAATTGGCTAAGTATGGAAAGGAATGACGGTCGGTCGGACTCTACTAAATCGTGGTTTAATGCATATTAATAGGAGATGTCCTCGAGGTTTTCGCTTATTAATGCCAATTTTTTCGAACCTGATTTGAGTTGTCACTAGTAAAAGCATAATAAATGTGCATTGGGAAGAGCGCGAAGGTAGCGGGGATGGAAGGGAGCGATAAATTCTTTGAATTTTTTTTGAACTCGAGTAGAGTGAAGCTTGCGAGCTCGAGGAATTTTAGATCACGAAAGTTTTGGGTGCAATATGTATATCATGAAATTGTAGATCACAAATTTTTTGGGTGCAAGATCTATATCACAGAACACGGGGAATGAGAGTTTGATAGCGCTAACCCAGGAACCGACGACCATAAAATTGGATAAGTATGGAAAGAAACGACGGTCGGTCGGACTCCCGTAAATCGCAGTTTAATGTAGTTTTCTCTTATTAATGCCAAACTTTTCGAACCTGTGTGTTGAGTTGTCACTAGTAAAAGCATAATTAATGTGCATTGGGAAGGGAGCGAAAGATGCAGGGATGGAAGAGAGTGACAAATGATTTGAAACTTTTGTGAACCCAGGTAGAGTGAATCTTGCAAGTTCGAGGAGTTCGGGGTGGAATTGTATATCACAGAAGTTTTGGGTGCAAGATGTATATCACAGAACACAGGGCATGAGAGTTCGATAGCGCCAACTCCAGAAATCGGGGCCATAAAATTGGCCAAGTATGGAAAGGAACGACGGTCAGTCGGACTCGTGATGTGATGATATAGATGGAGATGAGGATCTGTTAGTTCGCCAACCAGGGAACCCACGATCATAGAAATGTGACTAATTATAGAACCAGAAAGGGATAATAGAGAGGAAGAAAAAAAGGGAAAAAGGGGTAAGTATGTCACACAACAACATCTACTATTTGTTTATTAATGCCAATATTTTTGAACCTGTGTGGTGAGTTTTCACTAGTAAAATCATAATGAATGTGCATTGCAAAGGGCGTGAATGTGGCGGGGATGTAAGGGAGCGATAAATGGTTTGAAACATTTGTGAACCCAGGTAGAGTGAAGCTTGCGAGTTGGAGGAGTCCGGGGTCGAATTGTAGATCACATAAGTTTTGGGTGAAATATGTATATTACAGAACACGTGGCATAAGAATTCGATAGCGCTAACCCGGGACCCCACGGTCAGATAATTGGATAAGTATTGAAAGGGACAACGATCGGTCGGGCTCATGATGTGACGATATAGATGGAGATGAGGATATGTTAGTCCGCCTACGCGGGAACCCATGATCATAGAAATGCAACTAAGTATAGAAGCATAATGGGGTAATAGAGGGGAAGAAGAGAAGGGAAAAACGAGTAAGTATAGAGGAGGGAAAAAAAAGGGAGAAAATAACATTTAATCTCAGCCATGTAATATACTTGGAGCTCGACAAAGTCAGGTTCAAGTTTAAAGATAATCTGTTTATATTTATTTCAATAGTATTCATATCAATTTATCTTAATAGATTATTTGTGGTCCAAATGTAAACCATGTTCCAATTTGAAGGGTGTTTTCGGCTTGCAAATTTTTCTCAAACCCATAAGCAATAAACAAACAAATATATGACTTAACATTTTTTATATGCAATAATATTCTCAAATATAAGAAGCTGTAATATATGCACAATATTAAACAGGAACATGACGTCAACACCTGAGTTGCCATGTTGAAATAGAGTCATTCATTGACTCTATTTCCGGGGCCCCGAAGAATGAAAGCAAGAGAGGCCTACCCATTTCTTTCTTAAGTATAGGGTGGGCGCCACAAAACTATCTCCTATCACAAATTATTCTTCCATGTAAAATGTAAGGAGAGAAAACTGCAGATGCTGCAATAGAGTAGCTTTTATTTAAATGGAAGTACTGGGCAGGGAAAAAAAAAGCTTATCATGCATTTTTAACTATGGATCAAAGAGAATCTTAAATTATTGTAGAAAGAGGTTGAATTCATCTATCAATAACTGTACAGGAAAATGATTTAATTTAAAAATATATATATACAAAATTCAAAAAAACAATATTAAACATTGAAAAACACCATACAACAACCTCAAATATTTTATATTCAGATAAACTGGGTTACAAAATACAATTGAGATTATTTCCCAAAATAGCTCTCTTGGAATTTGTAAAAAAATATATAGTTCAATACATATTCTCTGAAATTTAAATGTGTTTTCCATAATGATTGGGATTGGGGCTCCCATAGACCATAAATAAAATATGTACAAGAGTCAATCTTGTAGAAAGAATAAATTCGGCGATGGAAGGCAACAAGACCTGGCAAGAAGAAAGAGAAAATTGTCAGACCTCGGTTAAACCTTTGTATTTAAAGAGGTAGAGTAACTGGATGAAGACATTGACAAAGATAGAAGAATGTGATCAATATGAACTTATTATGATGGTATCCCATGCCTTGTCATTTTCTCATTGATGTCCTTTTATGGATTTCCTCGGCGGTTATGGGAACTGTCTCAAGCGTCCTTTTCCCTTCATTGGTAATCTTATCGACAACCTTTTTGAACCACTCCTCAATGTAGCTCCTCATGGGCACCACGTTGCTTTCATGCCGGATTTTTATATTGAAGAATTCACTTTCCAAGTCCCTTAGATCAATAGAGAGGTTGTGCAATGCTTCTTGAATATCTTGGTTTTTAATCGAATAATCAACTAGCCAGGTTTTCACGTCATCTTCACCATATTCAAGAATTCCATAAAAATTTTCAAATGCCAGACTTTTATAGATCTCAACTTGATCATCAAATGCTTTCTTGGTTAAAAAAAATGAGTTGAATATCAATTTTGGGTCTTGGACTTTATTGGTGTTGTCAGCTAGATCTATCTCAATTAGCTTCTTGAATAGTTTGTCTCTTCTAGATATGGCCTAGCTACATGCTTGAACGATACCATTCAAGTTTTTTACCTTTTCTTTCCAGCATGTGTTTAGTTGGTTTATTCAATATGGGGAAGGGAGATCCTCCTCTCTTCTTCTCAATTCTGTCATACTATTAACTTTAACACTAAATGGTACAACTACATCGAGGTAGAAACCTTACTCATTTTTTAGATCTTCTTGCAGATACCCATGAAAATAATGCCCTCTTGTTCCAAAAGAGACCATACTCTTTGAAATCTCCCAAGCTTCTGTTACTAATTCCATTCTTGTCTTTATATTCTTTTCCACATAGTCTCGAGCTGATGTGAGAAGGCTTGCTGATCCTTTTAACTTTTTTGTAGGTGCAGTGGGATCGATCATTTCCAAAGGACTAGCCAAAAGTGGAAGGGGCATTAGAGCTCCCTCCAATTATTTGATTCACTCCTTTAACCTGGCATTCTCCGCTTCAAGGCCACTAATAGAGTTTTCTAGAGCATCTCTAGTTGCTTGCTGTATCTGGGAGATCTGGGAAGGGCGCATGTTTTGTAGGTTCATCTATGAACGAGATTTCCCTTTGTTATTCTTTACATATCTCTTTTCAATAACCAATCGTTTGGATTTGCTGTAAAAAACAACGCTTTGAAATGCAAAAAACTCTTCTTTGTCGTAGGTATCGGTCCCAATTATTTCAATGTGAGGGTTATGGGGAGTAGTGCTCTCTATATGGTCATCGTTGGGGAACATTTTTTCAATGTCAATTTCTAGTTCCATATCTTCGAGGGAGAGATTGTGGATATCAATTTCTCCCCTCAGTCCCTCTTGTTCTTCCACTATTTATTTTTTTGTTTTTTGCTTGCAGGAAGTTTATGAGAACTTTCAATTTTTCCAAAGGGAGGGTTCTTATCTCCTCCTCCTCCTGAAGAACTGTGTGTGACTTTATTGCTTGGATAGGTCGTTGGAGTGCTACTCCAAGATGATGTAGTCTTGGGTGTGGAAGTCGAGGATTGGGCTCTTTTCTCACCCGGACCTTTTCGTTTCTGCTTGTACGACTCATTGATGTTGAGTATTGTCTGTAGGTCACTGGTGTCATGAGCAAGACTTCCTGAGGTGTTATCTCCGTCTTCATTCGGGATAGTGTTAATGAAAGAACTACTGAAACCGACAACCAATAGGTGTTATACAAAAATACCATTATGGTCGAACCCTTTTACTTTTTCAACATATTTCAAATTGAGGTTGTGGAAGTGGCCCGCGAAACCATCAATCTTGTTCATATTCCTGACTAAGAAATCTATGACTTTCCAAGGCAGAGGCATGAATTGCATTTTTCTCTTTTCATGGAAAAAATGCAACCAGTAGGTGTACTGCCTTGATATCTTAGCAAGAAACATTGTATCAGATATGTGACATGGAAGGAAGGAATGATTTTCTTTGGATCCAAAAATCCTTATAACATTATAGTTCTCCATTTGTTCTAGTGTGCCCTTCCTATCTAGTAACTTACTCACCTGGTCATACATCTGAGGAAAATCCTTTCCGAATATCAACCCTTTAAAAACTGAATCAAAATCATTAAAGGCTTCATAAAAATGTTGGGAGGCCTTATGTCTCCATAACGTCTGGTACTAGAAGTTTACTGGGTCAAATTCACAGTTTAAATTCTTATACAGAGATAATCTAGGGAATGGACAACAATGTGCTATCGTGAAAGTTAAAGAATATGACATAAATAATTTCTTCTTCCTTTTGTATTGCAATAATTGAGAAGATATTTCAATGGAAATAAACTTTCCCCAATCGAAGATGGATTGTTCCTTCACCATAAAATATAAGATATACAAAATCATCCAAGAGATGTTGGTTGTACATTCTTGTCCCGTTATCCTTGTTAAAATCCATGCAATTTACCGGAAAGGGTTTTTGAATGCACTAACCTGTAATATGGTCATGTCCCTGGGGACGACCACTGGGTTCTCTAAGAACTACGGTAAGAGGTCCAATCCATTATCATGCTTCTTTAAGAACTCCTTTCAATCCTCACCCTTGAAAGTAAGCGTTAGCTCGGGAAGTCTTAACATATTTCTAAATACTTGAGGCGATAGGGAGACTCGGGAATGGTCCCGTAACTAGATAATCCAATAGTTTGGAATATGATTTTTGGCGCACCAGGTGACCAACTCCTTACAGTCAAAAACTTCGGGGACACAACCTGCTTGCACAATTCTAGACGTCTAGATAACTTCCTTCTGGGCAGAAGGGGACAAGTAGTGGTCATAAGCTCTGGACCACTGAAAACTCTGGTCCTTGCACCCAAAAATATTCAATGTATCTCCACATAAATGTTATCGAGCTACAACCATAAGGTGATGAGAATGTTCCTTTTCTCCTGATAGTATTTAAAATGAACGCCGGAGGATGATAATATGATCTCCCGTAAATCTTGGTTTAATGCGCTTTAATGGGAGATGTCCTTGAACTTTTCTCCTATTAATTCCAATCTTTTCGAATCTGCATCATGATTTGTCACTAATAAAGGAATGATTAATGTGCATTGGGAAGGGAACAAAGGTGGCAGGGATGGACGAGAGCGAAAAATGCTTTGAAAATTTTGTGAACCTGGGAACCCGCGAATCTGTGACAAAAGGAGGTGAAGAATCGACTAAGTATGGAAAGGCAGGGTATAATTCCTTAAAAAAACTAAAGTAAACAAAAAAAATTCTGAGTTCAAGATCCACACAAAAAGAAAATTAAGATCCCATAATATTGACCTCTACCAATTCGATAATAGGGAGGTTGAGTTGGTAGATCGAAATATCAGTCAGTTCAGGCGAATGGGGTGCATCTAGGATGCCTGTGAGAAAAATTAATGATTTGATGAAGTTTTGTTTGTATTGCAACATGTGACAATAATTGTGTCATGATAGTATTTAAAATGAACACTAGAGGATGATAATATAATCTCATGTAAATCTTGGTTTAATGCATTTTAATGGGAGATGTCTTTGAGCTTTTCGCTTATTAATGCCAATCTTTTCGGACCTGTGTGGTGAGTTGTCACTAATAAAAGCATAATTAATTTCCATTGGGAAGTGTGCGAAGGTGGCAGGGATGGACGAGAGAGATAAATGATTTCAAACTTTTGTGAACCCGGGTGTCTGCGAACCCGCGAATCTGTGACAACAAGAGGTGAAGAATCAACTAAGTATGGAAAGACGGGGAGGTCAGATAGACCCAGATAGACTCATTGTAGGTAGAGTGAATCTTGCGAGTTTGAGGAATTCGGGGTCGAATTGTAGATCAAGAAATTTTTGGGTGCAAGATTTATATCACAGAATAGGGGGCATGAGAGTTCGATAATGCCAATCTAAGAACTCGTGGCCATAAACATTAACTATGGGAAAAAAATTCTTAGTTATGGAATATACGTGGAGCTCGACAAACTTAGGTTCAAGTTTAAAGAGAATTTGTTTATATTTATTTCAATACTATTCATATTATTTTATTTTAATAGTGTTTTTGTGGCCTAAATGTAAACCATGTTCCAATTTGAAGGGTGATTTCGGCTCACAAATTTTACTCAAACGCATAGGCAATAGATAAAATATATGAGTTAATATTTTCATATGCAAGCATATTTTCAAATATCACAAGCTGGAATATATACACAATATTAAAGAGGGACATCACGTCAACACCTTTGAAGATGACAGTGGGCTAGCACAATATTGCATTATTACTATGATGATGCCTTAAAAAAACTAAAATAACAAACAATTTTTTGCCAATTCAAGATCGACACAAAAATATCATTAGATCCCATAATATTCTCCCATTAATGCGTTTTAATGGGAGATGTCCTTGATATTTCCGCTTATTAATGCCAATATTTTCGAGCCTGTGTGGTGAGTTTTCACTAGTAAAAGCATAATTAATGTGCATTGGGAAGGGGCAAAGGTGGCGGGGATGGAGGGGAGCGAAAAATGATTTGAAACTTTTGTGAACCCGGGAGTCCATGAACCTGCAAAACTTTGAATAATTGACTAAGTATGGAAAGGCGGGGCGGTCAGACGGAGTCATCCTAGGTAGAGTGAGGCCTACGAGTTTGACGAGTCTGGGATCGAATTGTATATCATCGAAGTTTTGGGTGCAATATGTATACCCCAAACACGAGGTATGAGAGTTCGATAGCACCCACCTGAGAACCCGCAGCCATAAAATTGGCTAAGCATGGAAATGAATGTCGTGATGTGAAGATATAGATGGAGATGATGATTTGTCAGTCCGCCACCCCGGGAGCCCACGATCATAGAAATGCGACTAAGTATAGAACCAGAAATGGATAATAGAGGGAAAGAAGAAAATGGAAAAACGGGTAAGTTTAGAAGAGGAAAAAGAAAGGGAGAAAAAAACTTTATCCCTCACACAACAACACTTAGTATGCTAATTATCAAGCGATAGAAACACATTAACTATGGGAAAAACATTCTCAACTATGAAATATAGCCATATCTCGACAGACTCTGGTTTAAGTTTAAAGAGACGTTGTTTATATTTATTTCAACATTATTCATATTATTTTATTTTAATAGTATTTTTGGTGGCCCAAATGTAAACCATGTTCCAACTTGAAGGGTGTTTTCGGCTGGCAAAATTTTCTCAAACCCATAAGCAATAGACAAAATATATGACTTGACTTTCTTATATGCAAGCATATTATAAAATATGACAAGCTTTAATATATTTACAAATTGGATAATGTATGCATATTAGAGTTTTGTAACCATACCTCTTAGTCTCTGGACCTTGCATTGTGTTGGATGTTTCACTTCTACTTGCCGATAGTTCTTGTGAACTAAAAAACATGTGTTGTAAACGACATAAACATATTTACCATGGCATAGTAGAATAAATAACTGAGGATATTTGTTTCCTAAACATAGCAAGAGAATAATTTATGAATCCTTACCTTCGGCCTTGTCATTGTGCTGATGTTTGCGATGATTCACTTCTCATGCCCATGTCACTTGTCAAAAATTTTCTGATACAAACAAGTGTAAATCGAACATCACAACAAACAAATATGCATACTCATTGTATATTGTTCATAATTGATATGTATGTGCATTAGCCATATGCATTGTATTTTCTTTGGCACCATTGTTGGCATACCTTTTGGAAGACCGTACTCCAACTTTCTCACCTGTGGCACATAAGGCTTCATCCTCATGTTCAATTAGTCTGTTCTTTTTTTAATGTAGCAATGCAGAGAATACAATGGACATGAAGGCAAGTTGCTACGTAGGAACACATGAAAAAAACATGGAATACAATTTTATTTATTTCAAGGTAGCAACACAGAAAATACAATTGACATGAAGATAATCTAATATATAGGAAGATATGCAGTATCTAAGAAAAAAAAACAAAAGCGCTGCAAATCAATAGAATAAATATAGATAGAGTAAATGAAAAACAATTGGATATGGAATACGAGTAGAAGTATGCACCTTTGTATGTCTTTTTCTACATTTCTAGTTAAAAGTTATTTTCCTTGTCTAGTTTTCCTGCTTGTTTCAATGAAGGAAAGTACAAAACACAATGAACATGAACATAAGTTGGTATGTAAGGAAAAAACAAGGAATATGTAGATATAGTAAATAAACTAGAATCAAAGGAATAGAGTAACAGATAGTGTTAGAAGCATGTATCCTTTTTTTTTCTTGATCCATGTCTGTGTATATATATAAAAAAAAATGTGTCCAAAATCAATTACAAACTAGGAAAAACTAATAAGTTGGATAACTTGGTTTTGTGCGACAAGCTATCCAGATATGCTTTGAGACATAGAAATATGATTTTGCAATATGCTTGATGTATATTTCATAATTCAAGTACAATACTAATTGTATCATGATCAAACTAGTATGTGTCTAAGATAAAGAGGATGTATTGTGAAATGGGCACATTTGACCATACATGGTCAATAAGTGAATTTTGTACATGGTTTATCTTATCCAAAATAAAGAGGAGACTGTATCTGCACATGTAGGTTTCCAATTATTTTGTTTTGGAATTATTTTGTAGCATGTCAATATCGAAGTCTCCTACAATGATAATGGTTTCGTTCAGATGTAAATGCTCTAATGAATTTGAAATAACATTAAGTATGTTGGAGAATGTTGCATGCAGAGCAACATAGAGATTCAATATTGCAATTTCTGATTCATGGAAAATTACTTTTGCGAGCACCATATCAACATTGTTTTCTTCGAAACACATATGCTCCAAAATTGTTACATGTTTTTTCACTAATGTCATCACCCCATGTGTAATGTAACTTGATATGCAATTGTGATTTGGAAATTGCTTATTTTTCATGCATAATGTCATGTATGTTTCCTGGAAGCACAGAATATTGGATTGCATTGTGTCATAGTCATTAAGTATATCATCCATATGTGCATGTAGGTTGTGTGTGTTAAGTGAGATAATTGATACAGATGAGTTTGTTTGTATGGATTGGTAATCATATTGTAGATGCCATTTTGTGCTAGTACTAAGACGTTGCATCTCAATATCAACTTTATGTTTGACTTTGAAGTTATCTTTTGTAAGAGTTCTTAGAAAATACAAGGAGTCTATACTTCTGACATAGGACAATGCTGTGTATACAAGTCCATGTATTTGAATTCTAGCAGGGTCAAATACAACACTGTCAAGAGCTAGTGCTTGTGATCTATGGACTGTACGTGCACATGCAAGTTTAATTGGAAACAATTTTTGAATATTCAGTCGACCTGTCTTTGCCGATGTCAATACTGGTTTTGATATTCGTAAGATAGGTGTCCAATCATGCACAATGTTTGAATTATATAGACAAACCAACTTGTTTGCTTGTCGGTGGCCAATATGCGGCTCATGGAACTTAATCCAGAGGACATCAACTTTTTTTTTTTTGGTAAAAGCTTTGAGTATTCCATCTACACCATTCACCAAGCCATCTTGTGAATCATAGTTATAGGGATATATTTCAACTAGCATGTCTAATTTTAGGAAAAGTTGGAAAGGAAAAGTGGTTGTATGTTGATGACATGGTACATTTCCATGGATGTATTCTTCAAGGTCAATTAAATTGATGATGATATCATCACCAAGCATGAGCGATAGCATGTACCTGTTATGCATTGCAACATCCCTATTTGTGTAGAAAAAGTAAGGGAACATTGGGTTTGTTGGCACAGGTCGCATGCACCTTGAATTGATATATGTTAAGTCATCATATGTTTGGTTGTTTGTCTGCATTTTATTCAGAATTGCAATAAATTTTTCATCTGTCTAGCGCATTGTAGTATGTAATTCAAATAATTTTATAATGTCTTTCCATAATTCATGCATCACTATTTGCATATTGACCATAGGTTGTTCAAATATCAAATAATCTTGGATGGGTTGCGCCTGGTAAAGATCCCCACAGAACATCATGTCAATGTTCCCAAAGTATTTGGTGTGCACATGTTTTATGTTTCTCAGTTGGTTTTCAATGGAATACAAGAAGCGAATTCCATTCAAAGATGCCTCATCTATGAAGACAAGTTGTAGTTCATCATAAAGATTAGACAAGGTATCTAACATTGCCTTGTTGAGTGGAAGACAATGTGATTTGTTAAAAGGCATAAAAAATGCAGAGGGGACTGTTGTTCCACCTGCGTTATATGCATCTTTTCATGTGTATGCAACTATTATCCCCTTTGGTTTCATAGGGTCAGACGAATTGTTTGAATCATAGACTCGTATAAGCATTTGGAATAGTGCTTTCACTATGAATGTCTTACCTGTTCCCACCCTGCCTGTAAGGAACAAGTGCACAAGAGTGTGCATGTTTACACATTTTTTAATTGCAATGTCCTTTAGAATCACTTGTTGTTCTCGATTCAACAGTCGCCTGACTCTTTAGTATTCATTATTTTCAATAAAGAAAGGATGTTTTGTGACTTGAAAGCCAATATTGATACGTTTTTCAATGGAGGTTACTCGAGGAAGAGGCAAATATTCTTGCAAGTCATAGGACTCACAAAGAGTTCTAGTTGTTTTACGGTTTGTCATTGTCTCATCAACATTGTCAAGGTTTTCTAGTTCATGAACTCCACTTTCTAAATCACCCCATGTTGGATTAACATTGTATGTAAATCTAGATTCATTGGTTTGTATTGTAGTCTCATAAGCAATATACGCAGCTTCCCATGTAGGGAAATTATGTTTTAATGTGTTTTCATTTTGATCAAACGAAATATACAACATTAGTTTTTCTTTACAATAGTTTTCATAGTCAGTATGTTTGTTGTATTTGAAAAAACATATTACAGATGGTTTTTTTCTTTTTGATATGGGTGCATCATTTTTTTTGTAATGCGATACGAACTCTGGTAAGAAGATATGCTTAATAGGATATGGATGCTGGAGGTAATAATCAATAATAGAGCGACATAGCATGTCCTCTAAATTATCAAGCTCTTGTTCTAGCAAAGACGATGGTTTAAGCAAAAATGTGCATTTCTTAAGTGGAGATGTGTTTATGAAGACACATTTCCTTGGACTACAGTTAAGGGGCAGGGAAAGTGCAATGCGGATTGCTTGTTGAGCAGACATTTGTTGAAGATTAAGTAAAGTATTTCCAAGTGTATGTATCATTTGCATATCATCAATTTGACTTTTTTCATGTTCTTTGCGTATTCTTCTGAATGCACTTGTCATAGATTTGTCTACCTTTGTCATGTACGAGGTACAATATGATAATGTAGTATATGCATTGAGGACATATTGTGCATTTGTATTTGCATTCCACATAACTGGCATGTCCTTGGAGAAAATGTTGTTCCAAATATGTGAAAGTTTTCATTTAAGGAAAATTGTTGGTTGTTTAAGTGTAGATTGTATGGCTTGGATGTACTCATCTTTTGTTAGATTTAGCTCTGCCAAGAAGTCTCCGAAACTCATTAGGTCATCAAAGTGTCGTTGTTCTAGAAATGTGAACAAAAATTTACATTTCGCAATGAGAACATTGTCCTCTAAACTAATTGGCTCTATGATTCTTGTTGTTCTCATTGGCGGTACAGGGAGGTTGTATCTGCAATGTGAATTTTTTCGTTTTTTACAACTTCTTGTATGATAATGTCTACGAACTTTGGCAATTTCTGGATCCAAATGATCTATGTTGCATGTTATGTATTTGTCTAGAAACTACTCAATCTGTGAGTTGTTGTCATTTCCATAGACTGATGCACCCTATATCCACAACAATGCATGGTCATGCTCACTCCCTCTATTTTGGAATTCAGTCACAAAATAATAGTCCGATATTTTTCCAAAGAACGTTTCATCATGCCATATTAATTACCTCAAAGCATTTATTCTATGCCTATATTAGTGATTCAATGTCACTGGGTCATTTATTATGAGGTAGTCAATGTCATCATTTTCCAATGTATCCGTTTTTTTTTCCTTTTCCTATTCCTATACAATGCAGACACCATAGCCACCAATAGATCCCAGTGATGCTCTGCACTTGTAAATGTGATGAAAAATGTTGGGGGTCCCAATTGATGGATCACTTCAAAAATAGTTTTCTTGTTTTGTTGCAACTACTCAGGAGAGATGCGAATGTTTTTGAAATCTATGTATCCAATATGAGATTTTAGGATTTTTTCTAGGTTTTCTTTGTACTTGACATCTTTGGCCAATAACTTTCTTCCTTGTAGCTGACATTTTCTTATTCGCACCCACATGTAAGAGATCACTTGCTCAATTATTATGCACATTGTTTTGAAAAATAGATTTGTTATGTGACAGGACAAGTCACCGCTTGAATGTAGCAGTTCCCATCTAACTGTTTTTTGGTAGTTGAATCATTCTGTGATGTCACTGGGATGTGGATGTCCATAGAACAATGCCGGGAAGTTCATTTCCTCAACAAATTTGTCCTTGAATATTCCAAGTGGACGTTTCCCTTCAACCTGTGCAATTTCGACAATCTTGTCTTGCAAGTCACGAATGCACTGTGAGTCAGTGAATCCATGTATCAATGTTTCAACAAGTCTTTCATTCTATGATTCATTGCTTGTGTCAAATTCACTAGCAGTATCAAAAGTCTGTGCATAGTTGTCATCTCCTTCTTCAAGAACATTGTTCCAGTTATCATTTATACAGATGTTATGTGCTTTGTACAGGGCCGTGGAACATAATTATTTTAATGCTTTCATGACAAATTGCACACAAACTTTACCTGTCTGGTATGCATTTTTGCATTGCAAACGTCTTTTGAGAGCTACAAAAATTGTCATTGTATCACTAATGAATTGTGGCAAGGATTTTTTCACAACATCTAGTTGGACAAGCACATTAATAATTGATCCTGTTAAGCCCATCTGGGTTCGTTTATAGCCCCAGGGTCTGATTTGTTCAAATGAAATTCGCAGAGACAAAAGTATCTCTTCAAGTTCTGTAAGTGTACTTACATCTTGTAGTGATGTATTAAATCTTATTTGGTCAAGCGTTGCAAAGTGTGGCATTTTTCCATTTTCAAGTGATCATTTGCATGGAAGACAAATATTGCCACTGGAAAATGTTTTATCATTTAGTGTCAAGCCGAGGTATTATGTTTGGAAGTCAGGGGTGAAAGACTAAGTGTTTTTTGCGAAATTTAATTGATTGCAAATTGCACATGCAATGGAAGGAGTGTCTTTAATTTGTTTCATATAGATTTGTTTTGCATCTCTCTTCCCTAGACAAGAATGCATAGTAAGTGTTTGTTGGTTTTCATTGCTAGTAGTGCATGGTGTTGGCTCTAGGCCACGATATGTGATTTTTCCCTCTTGGTCAGTACCATGACCGTTGTGGGATATGTAGTTGCACCTGTTTCTCTCACGCATCTGTTTTTTCAACATGTGGTAGGTTAAATTATGGTTGCTATTGGAAACTAGTTTCACTTGTTGACAAGCCATGTTGAAGGTGGAATCGACATTTGTTATGAGAATTTCCTCCTCACCATCTCGATGGTGAAAATGGTGATGTTCTTTTTCATTGGACATGTGATGTTTGTGTTCAACAGAAAGTGCAAAAATGCGATTGTGTTGTGCACAAACAATTTTTTTTAGGTTGTGATATGTGATTTTTTGTTTCTTGGTTGAGCTCCCTTTCACCTCATGATGACTGATTGTACAACCCAGAGGTCTAGAAGGAAGTGTACCAATGTATTTTTTTCTCTCACATATGACCTTTTTCAAGTTGTGATAAGTTATTCTACGTTTTGTTTTTAAGCTCTGTATGACCTCATGACAACTAGGATGAGTTTCATTCTGATTAAATAGCATGTGATGCTTATGCAGATTTGATGCAGTTTGGGTGGCATGGATAGTGGATCCTGAACTGGTAGTATTTCTTATCAAAGGTTGATAATGGATGTGTGGCGTATCTGTTTTCAACGACATGATGTCAATTGTTTGATCGTAGTTTGAATCAATACAGTAGGAATGGACAATACCATCTGACAGGGCTGACCAAACCTGGATATTTACTATGAATATTATAGATATCCATTGTAAACATAATATTCTACTCTCTACATTTTCTTTCTCATATGTATTTGCCATGTTTACAAGGTATTGTTTCCAACTTCCAATTATCGACATACTTTCTAGGAGATATGGTAAAAGGTGTTGATGCAAGCAGTTAAACGCCTGTTGACTGCCACCTATAATTTCATTGCAAAAGGATTGCACAGTGTAAAGGCGCAACGAGTGCACATCGAACTCTGTTTCTATCAAATAGAAAATTGCATTGAACAGACTATCTCCACAATTATATGCAATAGTTGTCGCTATGTGCAATCCATGAGTGTTTATATGATGCATAATTCGTTTCCAGTGCAATTGAAGGTCTTTGCAAATGAGGGACAAGTAAATATCAGGTCCTGCAAGATTGCATATGGATACTTTTCTATAGAGTAGTGGTTCATAATGACCACTGACAGGATTGGCATCATGGAACAAGATGCAATATGGATTACTAGATGTAGTTTTGTTGAATAGTAGATATCTTGTTTTTCTTGTTAATTACCATATTTATATTGATATATTTAGCCACTTGGACAACCACCGTATACAAAATGTATCTCCCCAAAGTCCCCTCTCATGTGCAGGTAAAGTTGCAGATGCAGACAACCACATCTTTGAAAAATACATAGTGACATCATGTATTCCCATTCAACTGACAAAGAAAATTAGATGCCAATTCGTATTGATATGACTCTAATGCCTCAATGTCACCATTTTCTAAACAAGCTAATAAATGATCTATCATTCCATTGCGCAGGTCGGTCGAGGAATAATGGAAATGCAATAGAACTTCAAATGCATTGAAGAGGCAATCTCCCACAGTATACGAGAATGCATCTAATCTAAAAATCCCATTGCTATGCAATACCTGGTAGATGTTGTCATGTACAATGGAGTCTATATCTATTTCATAGCACTCAACATCTATTACTTTCTTCATCTTTTAAGTTTTTATTTTCAAGATGTTTCTTATCTATATTTAGATAATATGCAAATAGGAAAAAAAGAAAAATGAAAACTATAAGTTCAGAACTGCATACCAATTCCGCTATATATCCTTCAACCTTCTTCGTGTCAAATTCAATGCCCCGTGGTTGCTATATCATATGAACATAAAACAAAGTTATAGTGAAGAGTGAACCATATAGAAGAGATAACACAAATTAAATAACACTATAAATTTGATCAACACAAAGATCGAGTATTTAAGGAATATCATTTTTGAACTTATTCTACGTGTGCATCCTATAAGCGTTTCAGTAGCCATTGTATATAGTTTTACAGTCCTATTCACCATCTATTTTCATCCCCACTCTTCACAAATCAACACCAAAATAGATCTAAAACGACTTCTTGATGTCCTCCACTAAGAAAACCCATATATATGGTATGTCGGATAAACAAAGCGGAAGAACTAGGCATTACAGACTTTTACCACAGGAACATGACCAACACACAACACAACTTATTAAGTTTTAAATTATCTTACAAGATGAAGAATATATTCTAATATGTTTCAATTATCTTACAACATGAAATCTAGTCTGATACAGATCAGTGAACTGGCCATTCATATTAAAAAGAACCATTTCTACAAGACGAGGTTCATATCTGAAAATGTTGACAGAAAATGCTTTTCAAGACCCAAAGGACAACATAAAACCAACAAATAAATGTGGTTTTTGATCCAGAGAATAAAAGCATGCCCTGTCACAACCTGCAAAGAAAGGATGGCAAGGTCCTGGTAGATGCTTTCTCTGCAATGATAACTCTGAATTCGTTTTGAAAACCCCTTTGGATTTCTATTTTCCAAAGAGATATGGTATGATGTACATGACGTGGAAGTGGGCATATGTGATTGGAAGGGAACAACCTGGAAAAAAATGCACCAAACGTATGGTTTTCAGGAACAAAAAATATGAGGAGAACATTTGATTTCATTTTTTATATGTCACTATGGCTGCAATAGAGGTGGGTTATGTGTCCAACATTGACATTCAAAGGGGAACAAGATGTTTGGAAGGGAACAACCTGAAAAAAATGCACCAAACATATGGTTTCCAAGACCATAAAATATGAGGAGAAAATTCGATTTCATTTTTTATATGTCACTATCGCTGCGACAAAGGTGGGTTCTGTGTCGAACATTGACGTTCAAGAAAAAGAAAAAGACATCAATACACTCCTATTTCTCTAGTCGTAGTAGTCACACACAAAGATGTTCTGTAAGAGGATTTTGACTCAAGCATTCCTAGTATTGAAAATTCTTACTTGCAAACTGCAAATAGTAAACAACAAACAATGAATAGGAATGAAACCATGGCATTGAAACTTACCTGTGAATGAGGAACGACATAAGAGCAGTTCCAATCACAGACGCAGAATCCCAACCGTGCAAACTGCAACAACAGGTCCAACTGCGGATGCAGGACCTCAACCTTGCAAAGTTGAAGCAAACAAGAGCAAGCAACAAACAAAAAACCAATGACCAAGCACCAAGAGGTCCAACTGCAGTTGCATGACCTCAACTTTGCAAATTTGAATCAAACAACAATAAGCAACATCCAACGAACCAACGAGCAAGCATCAACCAATGAACCCGTAATGTTGATGAAGAACAATATTGCCCAAATTCATTACAGACAAGATTGTATCCAAAAATCGAAGGAAAATGTATTGTAACATGCCTGTTAAGTAAACATTTAAGGCTGTGAGGCATGTTAGGTAAACATTTAAGGCTATCATAACCATCCAAGGGCCTCGCGCTGTGTAAACATTTAAGAAAGAATGTAGTGTGGCAGGCTTGTTTACGTATGTAATAATAAAAATGTCTCTTTAAGTACTTAATAATAATAATAATAAAAAGAAATAATAATAACAATAGTTCGAACAATAGAGACTATGCAAATAAAAAATAGTCAAAGGACAAACTAATATGAAGTCAACTAATAAAAAACTAACTCTCGATGCTCAAAACTTTGGATATCTAAACATTTAAATAAAAATAGTAAAAATTCAAAAAGACCGTAGATGATCAAAAACTTTGGATATGCTAACATATAAAACATTGGGAATAGCAAAGCCGGAAATAAGACCTCAAATCTATTATCCAATGAGATCATGACATATAAAGTTTTTTTATTTAATAAAAAATAATGTGTTTTAGTTCTCTAGTTCGAACAATAGAGATTATGCAAAAAAAATTAGTCAAAGGACAAACTAATATGAAGTCAACGAATTATCGATCACTATAGTCCCTCTACGCCTTCGGCAGGGACTAATAAGACTTGAATGTTTCTATTACCTCATTGTAAAACACACTTGTATGCAATATTCTATGGTTTTGTCCATAATCTAAACTATTTAAAATATAAACATACATCAAATTATATCTTAGAATTTTTCATAACATATTATTAATATGGATTACAAAGTGTAAATATACTATATCATTAATACCAAAAACTAAATTGAAATATATAAAGATAGATTTGTACATTTACATTAAAAAATAATTCATGCTTTATATATATGTGGGTTTAAAGGTTAAGAACATGTGTTTCCTCCTATAAGGTCACATGTTCATAGGGTATATACACCAATTTGGTGTCTCGCTTGATCGTGACCTTAAAATCAGATTATACCTTAAAATTATATATATATATATATATATAAAACAAACATTTAGATTGATTATATCATATACCACTTAGTTTTATATAAAAAAACATATATGTTTTATTAAGTCATTCAACATCTTACTTTATAATAAAAATAATAATCTATTTTTAAAGTTATGATCAAGTGACACCAAATTGGTGCATGAGACCCTCTTGTTTGTGGGATAAGGGACCCCCTTCACGTAGCAATTTAAGTTTATATCATATAAAACTTTCACATTAAATACATATAAAAATGGTGATTTACATATGAATCGTTTTGTTCGTCAACTTGTCATATTATTCTATTCTTTATCATTTATTTAACACTATTTTTTTAAACAAATAAATTATAATATAAATTTGTTTTTTAAATATATATTAAATTAAATTTATTTTTTTTAGTTTTCTTGGTTGAATATATACTAAATTTAATATACAAACCTCTTTCCTAACTTTTAAGGAAATTTTGTTTTAAAAATTAAAACTAATAATAAATAAATAAACACACACACACACATATATATATATATATATATATATATATATATATATATTCTTAATTTGAAAAGGTTTATATATAATAATAAAATAATATAATTTTGGTATCTACACAATATTTGATAATAGGCTCTTTACTCAAATAATTATGTTAAGCATCCTATGACCTTGCATATATCGAAAGACATGTTGTTCCTTAGCTTTGCATCAATGTAAGCAATCCAAGACACATCATCCTTTTGCACACTCTCATTCCGTGTCCTTCAAGTTTTCCTTATGTTAATTTGCATAAATTTATCTTTAGCAAAATTAAAATTCTAAATAAGAATTTTGCTTGTGATTTGTTTAATTTTAAAAATTTAAATAAAATTTATGGAATTTGTTTAATTTTAAAAATTTAAATAAAATTTATGGAATTTTGGTTAATAATTTCATAGTATGGTTTACTTAATTCCATCATATTAATTAAATTAATAATAAAAGAAGTAGATAAGATAATTTTAATATAATTTTTTTTAACAAAAACTGAATTTGTATTTATAAAAGGGGTTGTGTTGAAGCAAACATCATTATTACATAGTGTTAAAATTTAGCAAGCTTAAACATTTATCTAAGATTGCAAAAAGAGTCATACATCACATCGGATGATTGATGGAAGTTGTAATCAACTAATTGCGTTACACAATTTCTTGTATGAGTAGATTTTAACAAATTGCTTACATAACAAGATACAAAAATAGTACATTTCTAGATTGGATTGCAGGTTCGGCTTCTTGTCACCACTGACTGTGTTCTTGAAGAAGATTTTTTCTTCTTAACTATTGTAGTCCATGCTTCTTTTCTTTTTGATAACTTCGGTGCTTCTCCCTCCTTTCCCAACATGCCTTGATCTGGAGGTTCATGTTGTTCAAGGATCTCCTCTTCTTCTGCCTAGTTATCCTAGCTCGTCTTTTGGGTCAGATCTGAGAGGGTAGAATGATCATGATCTAACGAGTCTCATGGTGGCTCATTAGGATTTTTGAATGCTTATTGGTCATGATTCAGAGGGATAATATCTTCTTCTTTCACAAGATCATGTGGATCCACTTCTTTCTTTTTAGGAGAGGTATCCATGTTTTTGTTTTTTTTTTTAAATTGGGCTCAACCATAGATGGATCGGGGCATCTGATTCATCCTTTTTAATCATTTGGTTTTCTTCTTTGGCATCATCCCACCAAGTTGATTTACGATGGGGTTTCTTTCCATCCCTTGATCTTTTCAAGCAATGAGATGCCTTATGTCTTGTTTCATAACAAACTCTACAACTAAAATAAACATTTTCATGATCTAGCTTTTGAGACCATGAAGAGCTTTTATGTGTCAGGATTATTTCAGGTGGGAACCCTTTCCTGAAATCCATTTCCACACATATTCAGGCATAAGTAATAGTATTGTAATTTTATATTTCCTCACTTCTGTAATGGAATTTCCCAAGAGCATTTACGATGGCTTGGAGAGAGGGAAAACCCCAAAGGTTCAAAGGTAAGTTTGGGAGCCGAACCCAAACCAATGCCGAGGACAATGAGTCAGTCACTGGATCAAAAGAAGGGCTCTAGGGTTTCATGCATAAAACAGATTTTCCCCAGAACTAGGGATCCATTTTTAACATCAAATCTTTGTCTTGAGCATTATCAAACATCACAATAAAGAACCCTTTTTCACAAGGGAAAATAAAAGCTTCACTATTAATCTTTGGTTTCCAAAGGTTTGAGATCCATTTGTGCATGTCAACTAGATGTGGCCACAATCTAATGAATAAGAAAATCAAAGTAGTTGAGCTATACATTGTTTCCTTAGATACAACATCTTTCATCAAGGGAATATAGATCGTCGGAGATTCATGAACCATCAATCTATTAGAAGAAGCGTGCACAATATCTCTGTAAGAGGGCTTACCAAGATTTCCAACGGGAGGAGGTGGAGAGTAAGAACCAACATAAAGCAAGGAATCGATAATCAAAACAAAACTATCGAGGAGAGAAGTCGCGATCGTCAATGAGGGGGACATTGCTATGGATCTCGAAGAGTTGAGAAAGTTGTCGGACACTGCAAATTCCATCAAATAGGAGGGGAGAGTGTTGGAGATACTTCAGACACACCTAGGATTTATTTTTCCTAAGGTTTTCCCTATGTTTATTAGTCATTATTCAGTCTCCTATAGTTTAGGGAGAATATTCTCTTCAATTCACATTTCAATTTGATCGGTTTAGTGGAGTCTAGATGCCACATTGGGATCATCACCATGCAACATTGAGATCATCACTAGCTAATGCGCATTGTCCTTGGGATTATCACCAGACTAGAGAATTAATCATGATTCCATGATCTCCTCCTCACTTCACTTTGTTTCAGTCAGTTAACTAAAGACTGAGAGACTAGTTAACTCAGACTAGGTGGCAGTTCACTCCCTTAACTGCCTGAGAGACTAAACTAGGTGGCAGTTTACTCCCGTAATTGTTGGTGTGTGTCCAAATCACTCTAGACCACCACTATGGCACATTGGATTCTCCTCCAGTGTGCATTAGTTGAGTTATACGGAGTATATCATGTGTACATTATCATTCATTCATTTGGTTAATGAGAATTCTTCCATTCTTTCTCTTTTGTTTCTCTTTTCTCATATTTTCTCTGCAAACTATGTATGTCAATTCCTAGCTAGATATTTTCTGTGCAGGTTCAACATATTTACATGGTATCAAAGCCGACGTATTTCTAGGAAAAATCCACACCAGATTATTTTTGCAGGTATCGAAGATTGAAGACAATGAAAATTTTGAATTTCCAAAAGAATTCATTCTTACACCGTACAATTTGTTTGCATGGAAGGAGAAGATGATAATGCATCTTCGAGGTAGAGGATTATACAGGTTAACCATGAACATAGAGACATAACCCACATCATCCATAGAAAAATATAAGTATCTAAATCGAATGGATGAAGCGTTTGGAACTATTTGCAGTCTCATTTCTCTTGAACTCCTCTTTCACATATCCTCCTGTAAAACCCCCAATGAAGCCTGGACCCCCATGGAAGGGATTTTTGGAAAACAAGATGAGATGAGGGGACACATGCTCAAGGTGGAATTGCTCACTTTGGATCCAAAAACCTTTGACAATCTCTAAGATTTATTTACCAAATATAAGGATTTTTTGTCGCAACTCAAGGCTTGTAGGGTTGATAAATCTAAGGAGGAGAAACAAATGGTTCTTATCATTCTCTCCAAACTTGGTCCGGAATACTCAATGTTTGTATCTACATTTCATTCAGTTAGGCTCACCTCTGGAGCCACCTAGACGATGCCCTCTCTTGAGGCCTTTATCGAGTCTCTGACATAAGAGAAGAACAAGCTCATCAATATGGGAAAAATCAAAGGCCCAAAGGCGCATGCACTTATTGTGAAAGATGGTAGCGGTCATCCATATCAAAAATATAAATACAAAGACAAAAGGAAATCACATGCAAATCTAAATAAGGAAGGGTACTCAAAACCCTTCAACGATGCCTCCGGATCCAAAGGTGGAAAGGAAAGAAAAGGGAATAAATGCACTTACTTCCATAAAAGATTCCATCTAGAATCTGCATGTATGCAGAAACAGATGGATCAAATGGAACAAATACTTCAGCAAAACAAACTTGGAGATCACATCCTCGAGGGTTCCAAAAAGAAGAAGATAGAAGATCAGAATCTCAAGAAAGACAATTCTAGACATGCTTTGATTTCCATCAAATCCTCTCTTGATGCTTCAATCGTAGATTCAAGTGCATCACAACACATGGAAGCCACAAAAGAAGTCTATTCTTCATTGGATGGATGCAAAGGTCCTCCTATTCTAATGGGGGACAACTCTCCAGTCGAGGTCACCGGCAAAGGAAGAATTGAACTCACAAACAGAAGCTTCGAGAATGTGCTACACATTCCCAAACTTTCCGTTAATCTTCTCTCTATGTATCAGATGAAAAAATCTGGCACCAGAAAGTGTCATATTCACACCTGATGTAGTGGATATCTATGACATGAAAACCAATTCTAAGGTTGCTACCAGTGAGGTAAATCATCAATCTAGACTATACACATTTTCTCAATTTATTGAACTAGATTCTGCATTACTGCTTACCCATGCTGATGAAAGCAGTAGGATATGGCACAAATGGTTTGAGAATTTAAATTTCAGAAATATGAAACAACTTAGCAAGCAAGGAATGGTTGATGGTCTAACTAACATCCACTTCTCCAAAGGAATTTGTGAGGGATGTGTTCTTGGAAAACATCCTCAAGAGAAATTGAACAAAGGAAAGACTCATAAGGCTTCCTTTCCTTTAGATACGATACATAGTGACCTCATGGGCCCTTTTCCACATCCATCAATCAATAAATCAAGATACATGCTCATTTTTGTTGATGATTTCTCACGCTTCACATGAATTTTCTTTCTCATGCAAAAATCAAAGGTCTTTCAACACCTCAAAGATTTCAAAGCCCTTGTTGAGCCACAATTAGGAAAGAAAATCAAAGTCCTATGAACAGATAATAGTGGAGAGTATGTCAACAATGAGATGCAAAATCTTTGTCACGAGGTCAGGATTCAGTTGCAACACACGGTTCCTTATACTCCGCAACAAAATAGAGTTGCTGAGCGGAAAAATAGATCTCTAAAAGAGATGGCATCTTGCATGCTACATGAAAAGTCACTTCCACAAAGATTATGGGTTGAAGAACTTAATTGTGAAACCTACATCCAAAACAGATCTCCCCATATATATTTCAAGGATAAGATCCCCTACGAGGCTTGGAGAGGCCTCAAACCAGAAGTGACCCACTTCCGTATTTTTGGTTCACGTGCATGGGCCAGGATTCCATCTGAGAAGAGGAAGGCAATTGATCCACATAGCACAGAGTGTATCTTTGTTGGATACCCTGATGGTGTGAAGGGATACAAACTCATTGATATTTCCTCGGACTGGCTCATCATTGAGCAAAGTTTCCAATTCGAGGAAAGTGTCTTGCATGTACCTCAATAGTCACATGCAAACACTTTTGTTCTTCCACTTGTCAGAGATGATGAGCATGCACATGCTGAATCTTCTTCGGATGAGAGTTTTGATTAAGAGGATTTAGATGATCCAAACATAGATTCATTACAGCCAGATGCAGATTTAGTGCATGCATATGCAGATACAGAGCCAGGGCAGAGGCCCAAGTGGGTCAAGATTTCTCTTCAGGATGCAGGAGATCTTGTTGGGAATCCAACTGATACTAGGAGGGCTCGATCTGATTTTGAGGAGCCTCCTCTTGCACTCACTGCCACTGAAATGATGCCACCCATGCATCTTTTCTTGGTTCAGTCTTCATATCCACAGTCCTATGGCGAGGCTACTGGAAATCCCTTTTGGGAATCTGCCATGCAGGAGGAGTACAACTCCCTCCTCAAGAACCAGACTTGGGATATGGTTCCCCTTCCTTCAGGAAGGAAACTTGTCATGTGCAAATGGGTCTACATGATCAAGAGCACAACGGATGGATAGGTTAGAAGATACAAAGCTAGGTTAGTTGCCAAAGGCTTTCAGTAGGTGCATGGCATTGACTATGATGAGACCTTCGCTCCAATAGCGAAGATGGATTCCATACATTTGGCACTTTCCATTGCGACAACCAAGGGATGGGAAGTACATCATATGGACATGAATAATGCATTTCTTCACGATGATATCTCTGAGGATATCTATATGGAGCAACCCCACAGATTTATGTAGGATTCATCTTTGTTCTGTAGACTGAAGAAGTATTTTTATGGCCTCAAGTAGGCTCCGAGGGCATGGTATGCCAAGATGGACTCCTACCTGTTGTCACAGAACTTTGTACATTGTAAGTCAGACCTGAATGTTTACATGCTTAGGATGGTTGATTCACTTCTACTCCTAGTTATGTATGTTGATGATTTTCTGATCACCGGTTGCTCGACTTCAACGATTATTGTAGTCAAGACGATACTACATGATAGGTTCTTGATGACGGACATGGGTCTGCTACATTTGTTCCTTGGACTCAAGATCAGTCAAGATACATCATGCATCAAACTGTCTCAGGCCAAGTATGCACAAGATCTCCTTCAGATATTTCACATGATAGAATGCAAGTCTTCCTTGACTCCTTTCCTATCATGAGTCAGAAGTGAGGATGGCAGGGACACTCCATTGGTGGAAAACACACTATACAAACAACTAGTGGGGATCTTGTTGTATCTCACACACTCCAAACTAGACCTCTCCTATGCAGTTGGATCAATGTTTAGGTTCATGCAAAAGTCGCATGAGCTACATTGGAAGACTGCAAAGTGTATCCTTCGATACGTACAGGACACCATCACCTTTGGGATTCACTATGCAACATAATCTACATTGGACCTCATTGGGTTCACTGATTCTGACTGGGCTAACGATAACTTGATCGCAAGTCCACATCTGGTTACTCACTCAATCTTGGTTTTGAGCCTATTTGTTGGTTGAGCAAGAAGCAGGTTGCTATTTCTTTATCTTCAGCCGAGGCAGATTACAAAGGGGTAGTTAACATTCGTCATCTGATGTGATAACCAGAGCACTCTAAAGTTCTATAGAGATCCAGTTCAGAGGCAGTGGACAAAGCACATCGAGATCCACATGCACTACATTCGGTACTTAGTACACGAGGGGATCATCGACCTGTAGTTTTGTCCTTCAGTAGAACAGACTGCAGACATATTCACTAATACCTTCACTGAGCAAAAGTTCCATTCTATGCGCATTCGTCTTATTATCAATTCTTCTTTTTACATACATTGTACTTTGAGGGGGGGGGGTGGTTTCCATGAGGTTTCCCTCTTTCCTCGTTTATTTCAGTGTATATTTTGTATTTGGGTATTGTTGTGTTGGTTTTGTCACTTGGGTGAGAAAAAACACAACACTTGCATTCTTAGTTAATCCCGCTAAACAAGACATAAGTTTGTGGGTTGGTTAGATAAATCAAATACACATGAAAACAAAGAAATAAAACTAAAAACAACTAAGAAATAAATGTTAGAGAAGCTTGAAGAACTTAGAACCATAAAAGCAAAGAAATGACCAATATATAGCTACCAATGGATCAATATATTGACAGGATAAACACAGTAGAGAAAGGTAGGGACTTATGAGTCCCCTCTTCCTCCTTGGGAGTGCTCTTGAGTTCCCTAATTGAGACCTCTTCTCTTCATACAATGGAAGAAATGATAATGGTGAATAAATACAATGCCTATTCCCTCAAGAGGTGAGTGGAATGGCCTATTGCAATGGTGCTTGAAGGATTCAAAGAGAGAAGAGGATTCTCAAAGAAGAATTCTTGCAGCATAACAATACCTTGAATTTCTTCTTTTTCTAGCACACCCATGGCACATATTTATAGCATCCATTCATGGCAAGATATAATTGGTTCATGGTGTGAGCAAGGGGATTTTTAGGGGACTTCCTAGCCCTTGACCATCCTCCAAGCTAGATTTCTCTCAGATATGAGTGTCAAATTGTGTTGGGGGTTGGACTAGAAGTGGTTGAGGGGCCGACAAGATCCATAAATGCATCGTTCATAGAAGTGCACATCTTTTCTCGTAGACAGTCGCGCATCTTGCACACAATGCATGTTGAAGCCCGTGTTAGCCTGCACATTATGCACACTGTGCGTGCGCTTCCTTTGGTGAATTTGTGCACTTTGATTTTTGACCCAAGTATATAGTTTTTTGCCTTCTAAATGAATTTTGGTGTTGTAGGTGGACTAATTGCTGCTGATGTGATTTCTTTCTTCAACCATTGTGTGCAATGTCGTAGACGATTTTTCAGTGATAATAGATACCTAACATGGCCTTGTTTATGGGACCCATTCTTTATTTTCACCATAGTGATGTTCAGGGGGGGTGTTGGAGATACTTCACACACACCTAGGATTTATTTTTCCTAAGGTGTTCCCTATGTTTATTAGTCATTATTCAGTTTCCTGTAGTTTAGGGAGAATATTCCTCTAGGAGAATATTATCTTCAATTCACACTTCAGTTTGATCAGTTGAGTGGAGTCTAGATGCCACATTGGAGTCATCACCATGCAGCATTGGGATCATCACTAGTTAATGCGCATTATCATTGTGATTATCACCAGACTAGCACATTACTCATGATTCCATGATCTCCTCCTCACTTCACTCTGTTTCAGTTAGTTAACTGAAGACTGAGAGACTAGTTAACTCAGACTAGGCAGTAGTTCACTCCCATAACTGCCTAAGAGACTAGACTAGGTGGCAATTTACTCCCATAGCTGATGGTGTGTGTCCATATCACTCTAGACCACCACTATGGTGCATTGGCTTCTCCTCCAGTGTGCATTAGTTGAGTTATACAGAGTATATCATGTGTAAATTGTTGAAATAATGTAACTGCGAAGAGCATTCTTATTATTTTGTTATTGGATTAAATCCCCATTGTGGATTAATCATGTCATTATTATTATTTTTATTATTAGATTAATCCCCATTGAGGATTAATCAAGTCGGTAAT
>ML782058.1:570334-629285 GCA_009831015.1 Picea engelmannii | reverse complement strand
GGTTAAACCCTAGTTGATGCCACCATGGAGAACCGAACGCTGCGCAGAGGGAGAAGTTCAGCTAGAATATATTCTTGGACGATCATTTTTATTGATTAACCTTGATATAATTAATGATGGGTAAAATAGATTTATTGTTGGTGGTTTATGGGCCCATAATATTGGGTAACCCATGGTATTTTCCCATAGAATTATATGTGATGAAGCCTATTTAAAGGCTTGAAGAACTCCATTGTAAAATGCCTCAAGCGCCCTGGTGTTTTGCTTCTCTTGGCTTACAAAAAAAGTGATGAATGGGTTTGGGAAAGGTATCAAGTAAATGGTTGTCAAGGTGGAGATTGTTAGAATTGTGACAACAATCAAAACTGGTGAATGTTGGCGGTTCATGTAATGGTGACAATTCTTGAACCGGTGGTAGTTCTTGCAACGGTGGAAGTTATGTTGAAGACGATATATATCTACTTATCCCTAAGAGGCATTTGGCAAGTTTTCTCTAAGAATCTTATGGAAAGTTTTATAAGCCCGTTGTGAGAAGATTGTGATCTTTACCTCTGAGCAATAAGAATACAAATACCTTACCCCGTGGATGTTTCCTTGACACGTTATCAAGATTTTACCATGTAAATCCGTATCTTGTTGAATGTTGATTATGCTACCTTGATTTATTTTTTCCATTAATTTCTTCACAATTAATTTGTGGGGCATATTATATCTTCTATGAAATCACGTTTCCAACAAAAAAAAAAAAAACTTGATTAAATAATTTCAATTAATTACATAATGTAAATTTCAATTTAAATTTATACTATTACTAGTTCAAATTTACCGTATTTCTGATTAGAATCCTTAGATAATAGTTGCAAATGTGCCATATTTCTTATTAGAATCATCATATACCAATCCTAAGGTAAAGTAGAATACATATTCTAGTCCACGAATTTTATTATTATTACGGATTCCCATAATTATTCTAATCCATTGTAAAGTATAATAATTTTATAGATTTTGATTAATTGATAATTTAGGCCATACTAAACCTTTATTGAAGCTAAATTTCACCATATTGACATGGACATACGCAAAGGAAAACAAGATAGTAGAAAGGAAGCAAAGTAAATTGAAAACTTGGTCAATTGAGGCGACTAAGGAGAAACAATGAGGTGAAGATGAAATTGCTTATAGATTTTGAGCAAACCTCAAATGGAAAAGAGAATGAGGTTGAAATATGAATCGATGGAATGGTTGGTTTGTGGTTTGTTCTGTTTTGCTTGGTATAGGAAAACATATATGGTGAGTTCAAATCCTCCAAATAGTAATAGTTTTGCTTGGTATAGCAAAACATATATAGTGAGTTCAAATCCTCTAAATACTTTTATCCAGGATGATTAATCTAACTTGAAGATTAATCTAATTTAAGATGAAATGGAAGCAGTGCATCGTCTCGTCTAATCTATTCTAGTATGAATTGAGAGAGAAGATGAGATGGAGGATTAATAATATTATGAATAGAAAAATAATTTACATTATGCAGGTTTTGATACCATGGGTAAATACTCAAACCATTAAAATCAACATGTATAAGATTTGATAGTATTTCCATATCTTTAAACAAATAAAAGTAAATATTATTTAATTTCTTATTGCATAATTAACATGAGGAAACATGTTATGAGAGTCATACCTGAAAGTTTAAAAGAGAATTGACTTAGAATCTGGGTGAATGTAGAACTATTGAGCTCCAAGCTCTTGTACTAGTCAACTGTAGTTAAGTGTGGGGAATGACTCTCCTCCCAAAAAATCTCTTAGTCAACACAATTGAAATCCCTTGGACCTTCGATGAACTACCTATGTTAACTTCTATTCCTTCCATATCAAAATTGCCAAAACAAAATATATCCCACTACCTTCTCCACATTCATTAAGATCCATTCATAAGCTTCACTTGTCATCAAGCAATTAATCATGCTGCTTTTAACCTTTTCTTTATTTAACTTTTTTCTTAATTCCATTTAGTAATTTCTCTCACTTTCACATTTTTCCCTTTATAATAAATTAGTTATTTTATTATGATTACTATTACTATTACTATTACTATTATTATTATTATCATTGTTATTATTATCGTTATTATTACTTATTATTATTTTATGACCACTTGTTTATTTCCCTTATCAAGTATAGGATTAATTCAAAATCTGAGGCATTGTAGAGGAGTATATGGAGAAGAGGACAAATAGAGTCATCAAAGCTCAACGCAGGTGGAGATCGATTGCGATATTGTCAATCGATTGACCCATGTGGATAGGTCACATGTCATCCTATTGATGCCTCTTTGTTTAACTCTATTGTCATCTAATTCACTCATCATGTAAGGGCCCTTGAACCATCAATGCTTTCCAAAATGCAATGTTAGAATACCTTCCAAGGACCTTGCCTAGCTCACTAATAAGGGGAACCATCATTGGACTTAGGCAAAGGACATTCATAGTGTGCGGGGAATGTCAATGCTAGTACACTCTTGGAGTCTCCATCAAGGTTGTTCTATAAGTAACATAATTAGTTGTCAGAGGGAGAGCAACATGCAATGGGGAGGCAAGGATGGATGCCATTGAGGATGTCATGCTTGTAGATCATGGGGAGGAAGGAGGCAACCCACATCAGACATATCCATGTTGTGCATCGACATGGGCCTTTCCATGAATGATAGTTAACCTTGATGAAGAATAAGAGTAAATATATTAATGTGGAACAAAAACACACCATAAAAATATACCATTACATAGTATAAATCTCTTATTTTGGGTAAGTTTAAATTAATAAATTATTAAATATTTTAGTAAAAGAACAATAACAAAGATATGTTCGACCAACTCTAATCCTATATAAGGATCCCAGATAGACATGCAATTCTAACTATTGACCCAAATTTACATCCCATTAGACAAACATGGATACTAGTAATTGGTCACTAATTACATCTAAAAGTCCTATATACATTGCTTGCCCAAAAGACTTTTTGAGCTCCAAACCAAGAAAAACAACTTGTGAGACCTCTCTAACAAAATGATAACAAAAAGAGGTAACAAAGCTCTATTGAGAAATAAGCATAGTCATAATTCCTTGTGACGAGGAGGAAGGATAAACTTTGTCATTGATTGTGGCAATCTTCCTTCGAATTGTGAAATATATTGATTATCAATCACCTTCAATAATATTAATGAAACCAAGAAAGTAAGAAAAATCGATTGTTAAGCAAGATGTGGCACACTAAAATTAAAATCTCATACTAAGGTTTTCATCTCCACCCTTGTATAAAAAAACATGTTATAAAACCAAAAAAACATGTTATTGTATTAAAATGTGGAGGACATTCCACATTTATAGACATATGCCCACCTAAAACTATCCAAAATAGTATGTTAATATAATTTAAAGAAAATATTCAAATCCTAGATAATACGAAAGATATTGGAAGTGTGAAGATTTACACATCTTAATAAAATTTAAAAAGAAGCAAATCAATGTATATTTAATACATTAATATAGCTATTTTAAAATAAATAGTACCAATGATTTATAAAAAATCAAGAAATCTTTTAAAGAACAAAATAAGAAGTGTGATAAAAGTAAAGCATAATCTCTATCACTATGAATCCATACAAAGATAAGAGATATAGAAGCAATGATTTATAAAAAATCAAGAAATCTTTTAAAGAACAAAATAAGAAGCGAGATAAAAGTAAAGCATAATCTCTATCACTATGAATCCATATAAAGATAAGAGATATAGAAGCAACTACTTGAAGTTGACCTAGTGAAGATAAGAAACAAATTGAAGTTAACTTGGTGAAAATACCACACCAAGCTTGGCCAACCTCTTAAAGTTGACCTAGTGTGAAGACAAGCAACAAATTGAAGTTGACCTAGTGAACCACTTGAAGTTGACCTAGTGTGAAGACAAGCAACAAATTGAAGTTGACCTAGTGAACCACTTGAAGTTAGTGAAGATAAGCAACAAATTGAAGTTAAATACCGCACCAAGCTTGGCCAACCACTTGAAGTTGACCTAGTGTGAAGACAAGCAACAAATTGAAAGTGACTTATTTCACCAAACTTGGCCATGGTATCATGAGCCCTCCATGATTTCAATGTCTAAGATGTCAATCTTATTCTGCCATTTTATTAATCATAACACATTTCTAATTAACATGATGGGATAAGCTTAAATTTCACCGAAGTTAATTAGTCCGAGGGTTTTCAACAGGGGCCTCTCTCTGCACGAAGCCCTTCAAAGGCTCTTTTCATTAGGTTGTACACAAAAACTAATCTACCTACTAATCTTTACGAAAGCCCAAGTAATAGTTTGCTTAATCCACCAACTAATCCTTTCCCGAGCCATCAGTAACGGTTTCCCTGATCCACCGAACGCTTCCCAATAAAACGCAGGGACAGGGTCCACTCCGCAACCAGGTGGACTCGGCAGTAACTTTTTGGTCCGATGGCAGCGAAATTGAAATAGCCGTTGAAGACCTCTCTGCCAGATGAACCCAACGGTTCGATTCTTGTATATTTGGGCTTCCTCCTCTTAAATTTAGCGGAAGTATGGCAGGACCGCTCTCAGTTCTCGTTCAAATTGTCGCAAATTTGAATGCAAAGACCTCCCGGACGATATTTTTGGCTAGAAATAGCAACCCAATTGCTTTCCTCGTCCTTCCGGATTTCTTAATATCAACAAATCAGCGAAAACCCAAAACCCAGTTGCCGTATATAAATATAACAGAACTCAATTGTTGATTAATTTCATGTTATTAAAAAAAGAAGTCAGTTGTTCAATTCGTGTTGAGAGAAGAGTGCAGAAAAAGAAGAACCCGATTGTTGAATTTAAGCTCTAGATTTAGCAGATTTGAAATAACAGAACCCAATTGTTGAATTCAAGCTGTCGTGAATATGCTGTTGGCAGATGCCCCAAAAGCCTGTGATCCGAACCTTGAAGGACTGCAGCAGAATGGTATAGTTAAGCAATTGGGGAAGGCTTTTGAGAACATAAATCTGCTCCCAGAGATCCAGAAGATCGGCAGGAGAATCAAATATGCCCACAAGGCATTTAATTAGGACAGGAGAATCTGAAGTCTAATGGCTGTGTTGAGAGATGGGCTATTCCTGGAATGGATCAGCCATTGACTGAGAGACAGCCCGACAATTTGTCTGACAAAAATTGTGGTAGTTTTGATCGCCACTTCAATATGATCAAGCATGATGGTGGTTCAAATGTTCTCAGCGACACCCGTGACCCAGGGCCTTCAGTCTCCCATACTGAGCGAAAGCAGGTACTAGAGGCATGAGTGCTCCTTCTGCAATTTCTGAAATCTTTTTTTTCTGTTTTTCTTGATGTCTCCAGTAGTCTTGGGGGCTTGTTTGGTTTTGAAAGCAGGATAATTTTCTTTGTTTGCAATGAAAAAAGTGGTGGGAGGAACTGCTACATGGAGCCGGAAGAATTATGAGGCCGGGTAAAGGAATGGGATATTTTGTATATTTATAGATGTTTCTTAACCATTGTGTCCATTCAGGTTCTTAACACATGTGCACCTTTTTCTTTTTTGGTTATTTTGATGTTGATTACCATGACACTCTGCATCCTATTATTTATATGACCAGCCTGTAAGTTGATCATACTCTGCATAAGATCTGAAGTCTTTCTCAATCTGCATAGTAAGAATCTTTCTTCGTTCATCTTAATTTTCCATTACTTTGATGCTTGTGGGTCTCTTTGGGGACTACGAGAATCCAGTTTGATGCTTGTGGGTCTCTTGGGAATTACTGGTAAATGATTCTTCTAGTTATTTTTCTTGGAAAGTAATATGGGATTACTGTTAACTTTCTCCTGTGGGTTATTTTTTCTCTTTTGACAATCTGCGGGACGTCATTGTTTAAGAATTGGGTTTGTTTCTCACTGATGTTTTTGTTAATCTTGGCCCAGCTGACCTTCAGTTTCATAGCATTTTCTTCTCATCTTTCTCAAAGACTTAAAGAGCATCCACATTGATGGTTTGACCCTTCTTTCGAAATGCATTTGCTAGTTGCTCTGTCTGAGATAATCCTAAGTACTGATCTCTACCTTGTCGACGAGTTGCCAATCTATTTACTTACGAGAGAACCCATCTGTCCTACCACTTCTGGCAATCCTAATTGAAGGATACTTAATCATGAACATTTGTGTTTCCAGAGAAACCCAAGGAGTCATTTGTCATTTTAGGAATCAGTTCTAATGGCTAATTATGTGCTTTTTATCAGGCAATTACATCTTTTACGTTTTACTTTAGGCAAAAACCGAATCATCATTTAAGCCCTTTCAACATATGTTGCTGAATCTTTATTATTCTTTATTCTGTGCAGTTCTAGAAGCCAAAGAAGAAGCGAAAAAGTATGGGTGAATCCATCCCATTTCCCTTTTACTATTGACATATTTCTCTATCTGCGTTTTCTTGTTTTCTGGTTTATGAAAGGTTAGAGAGTAGAGTTTCTGGATGCGCTTGTGCTCAATTGCTTTTTGGAAGGAACTGAGTTTCCTTTACCGTTTAGAGCGGTTTAAAAAGAATTCAATGATTTGACTGATATGCATTATCTGATGTCACCTGTGTGGGAGCTTTGATTCCACCCAAAGAGGATGACCAATATGAAAGAACTGGGCAGAACAACATAAAAAAATGTCAGGGTCACCCGTACAAGACCTTTCAGACTATTACCAACAGAGGTAAAAATATAATCTAGTAATTATTTCTCCTTACACTTTTAATCCCATCTACATAATGCACTGTTTTGTTGTCAATTTCCTGCACTTCATAGTTGTTTTGCTTCCATTTCATTGTTACAGTAATCCGAATCAGGATTCATCATCAAAACTAATCGTCAATTTGAGAGTTTGCTGATCTTAATCCATTAATAGTGTATATGCAGGACAATATAAGACACAATTATTATTATTATTATTTACACAGAGACACAATGAACAATGATAGAGATACAGTAAAATTGACATCTATTCAATAAAGAAATATACTGAAATTGTAAAATGCAGACTGAAAACAAGCTTACTAGAATGGTGGCGGCTTATTTCTGAGAAGAAATGTGATGGTTGCGCTCATTCACAAGAAGATGAGTACAATGAGGCTCTGAAAACCTTTTTACAATAAACATGAATGTCAAAACCCTAGACATCCAAAAACCTAACCCTAGAGATAAAGCGCCAAAAGTCATGCGGACATCGTTGGTACATCAACTTCCCAAGGTCATAACTTTTGCATACGATCTTCGTTTTAGGCGCACGATAGCCCATTGGAAAGTTCTATCCGAGAAATACACATTATGTCATCAAAATCTAACTTTCTCTACAATTTGACTGTGGCGAGCCATAAATATGTTTTTTAGAGTCTCAAAACGACCCCGAAAGTTCAGGACCCGAAAACTAAGAAAAACGTATCAAACTGAAAAACTGTCAAGATGAGCTAATTGGAATAGGTGGGTGGCCACTGATATCCACCTGGATCAATCCTCCCCTATTAGAAAACAATGGTCTCCATTGCGTTGAGTTCCCCCATCAGATGAGGAAGTTTCTATTGAATTTGGCCTCGGGTGAGCCACTTTCCTTGATGTAGGACTTACCCTACTTTGACAACCCGATAAAGTTGGATCCTCTGCTGACGAGTGTCCTTAACCTGTGTGTCCATGATTTTATCAGTGGATATTTGTTCCATGCAGTAAGGGTTGAGCTTTGTTGGTGTCAACTATTCTGTTATCTCTGAGGTGTCCAATAATGGTGGAAAATATGGTCGAAGGAGATCCACATTAAACACTGGGTGCAAGCCAAGAAAGCGGGGAAGGTTGAGTTCAAAAACATTGTCTCCCACAACCTTGGTGATAGTGTAAGATCCTTAGTGGAGTGGACGAAGCTTTCGATGGAGCCCTGTAAGGTGTTCTTTCTACAAGTGCAACCAAACTTTTTCTCCCACCCGAAACTTGTGTGGCACCCGGTGTTGATCATGGCGTTGCTTGTACTTGGAATTGGACTTATGTAAAATATCATGAACCTATTGGTGGATGTACTGGATCTGCTCAATGAACCAGGTGGTTTTGTCAGCTTCAGCTGGAGCATGGAACGAGTCTTCCTGGGTGGACGCAAAGGGTAGTGCAACATCCATGGGACCCAATGGTTGAAATCTCAACCCCACATGAAAGGGGCTATGGTCGGTTGAGCTATGTATGGCTCTATTGTGGTTGTTTTGAACACAGGGAAGACTCTCATCTCATGTGCGGGGGTGCTTGGAATTGTACACGTGCATGATATGCACAATCATCCGGTTGATGACCTCGGTTTGACCATCCGTCTAGGGGTGGAAGGTAGGAGATTTGGTGAGCTTGGTGTCTAGCAGTGACCATAGGCTCGACCAAAATGTGCTAAGGAAGAGACTATCTTGATTTGAGATAATGGTTTGTAGTATCCCAAAATGTACCCACACTCGTTCAAAGAAGAGCTTAGTAGTGGCCTCCGCTGTGATGCTCTTCTTGAAGGCGACCATAATCACCATCTTGGAAAAGCGATCAACAACCAAAAAAACACAGTCATTTCCTCACTTGGTGGACGCAAGGCCCGAAATGTAGTCCATTGAGATGGATTCCTATGGCCTGTCAGGAGTTGACAGAGGGCTATACATACCTTGTTTCTTATTGGTCGGTTTGGCAATAGCACACGCAGTGCATAACCTAATATACTTGCTGACATCTTGTCGAAGTTTTGACCAGTAGAAATATTGCTACAACACTACCATAGTCTTTTCTACACTGAAGTGTCATGCCACCCGACTGTAGTGGGCTTCCCAAATCAGCTTCGTTCGCTTGCTTGATGGAACGCAAAGATGGACCAGATGGTACACCAACCCGTCCTGAAGATGGAAATTAGTAACAACTGTGTTTGCACCATACATCTGGTAGGTGGTGGCGAAGTCAGGATCTTTCTCATAGAGTTGGGGCCATCTGGAGGTCTCGTGGCCGCAAGAGTCTAGCACAGTGGTGAGTGTCATGACTGGAGATCAGCTGAGGAAATCAACAATGCGGTTGGTACTTCCTGTCCTCTACTTGATATTGAGGTGAAACTACTACAAATATGTGGACAACTTATGATGGTAGACATTCTACAATTTTCCTCGTGTCTGCATGAACTGCAACGACTTATGATCAATGTGGATGAATGTCTCCTTCCTGAGAATGTAATGCCTCCACTAATGGAAGGCTTGCACAATGGAGCACATATCTTTGTTGTAAGTAGGGTACTTATGGATGACATCTGATAGTGTCTCACTATGATAGGCCACGGGGTGGTCGTACTGAGTGAGAATTGTGCCCACAACATAGTCTAAAAGATCTATCTCTATCTCAAAGGGTTGTTGCAGGTCAAGTAATGAAAGCATTGGGGCTCAGCGCAAGCATTTCTTTAAATCATCGAACGCTTGTTGTTGGGACATACCCCACACAAACTTTACCTTACCACCAACCCTGGTTACTTGGTTGAGGGCCCATGTAATATAGAAAATCTATAACAGGTTCGTGTTAGCAAGGCCTAAGAAGCTCCAAAGCTCAATGAGCATGGGGGGGGGGGAGGGGGCTATCCAGTCACATATGACATGGATCTTGGCTGGATCCACATGCACACCATGCACATCAACAATGTAGCCTAGGTACTGGACCTTATCCATGCCGAAGGAGCATTTTTCCAAGTTGCCATATAACTTGTATTGTCGCAGAGTGTGCAGAACCTGCTGAATATGCTGCAAGTGTTATGTCCAAGTCTTGTTGTAGATGAGGATGTCATCTAGATACACCACTACAAAAAAATTGATGAAAATCCACAAGATATCGTCCATCATCCTCATGAAAGTTGTTGGGGCATTTTTCAAACCAAAGGGCATGACCAACCATTCAAAAATACCTTATTTTGACTTGAAGACAGTCTTCCATATATCTGTCTTCTCTATTGGGATTCGATGGTAGCCAAAATTCAAATCAATCTTATTAAAGTATTTATCCCCCTTGAGTTGATCAAGGAGATCGTCAATTTATCTCGACTGTGATTTTATTTAGGGCCTGGTAATCAATGCATAGTTGTCAGGTCTCGTCTTTCTTCTACACAAGCATGATTGGGCTTCCATAAGGTGATGAGTTGGGTCAGATGTGCCCCTTTTGGATTAGTTCTTGGATTTGATACTTGATCTCCTCATTTTCTAATAGAGAGTGGCGATAGACTGACCCATTAGGTAGCGGTGCGTCGGGGGTCAGATAGATGGAATGCTTGACCTGATAGTGTAGAGGTACCCTAGTGGGTGAGGAGAAGATGTCTTTCTATTCTTCCATGACTTTATCCACTTGCTTCTGCTACGTGGAGAGGTCGGCCACAAAAGCCATGCATGTGGCTATAATTTTTCACTCACTCTGAGAGCAAATCATGAAGAAGAAAAACTTCATGGTTTGAGAAATGAGCTTCCTACATTTCTTGGCAGAGATCAAGGAAATGACACTAGGGGGGACTACCTCAGGTATCCTATACAATTTTTTGTCCAAAGTAATAATAACACTGCGAGGCCTAGACTCATATACAACATGATGTTTTCATAAATAAGTTTGGCCCAATAGAACATCACAAAATTCAAGGGGAGAAACATCACATAATACCTCATATTTGAACGACTTGATGATGTAGGATAGGAGACACTGTTGGTTGATGCGAATATTGTTTCCTTGGTGAAGCCATCCGATGGTGTAGGGTTGCAGGAGCGATGTTGTCGGTAGAGATAGTCGCTTGACGACCTCCACCTAAATGAGGTTCTTCTGGCTATTGCTATCAATGATGAAGTGCAGTGAGGTGACTTTCACCCATATCTGTGAATGAAAGAAGCGTTGGCCTTCCTATGGATCATCAGGTTCATTGGAATGGATCTTGGTGGTAGCAACGATGGAACTGGGTTCCATGTCAATGATCCATCTTCCCTTTTCTAGTTCTAACTCAGATTTGTAACCCACATATGATTCATAGGATTTCACCTCAGCCACCAATGACTTCTTTCAATGGAAATCAACAGTGTTTCTTATGGAAGTCGCACCACTTCCCGGTATCTTTCTTCGTCTTTCCATTGTTCTTCTTTGTTTTTGGCCTAGAATGGTTGTCCTGAGGCTGCCCATATTTTCTCTACCCTTTGTTCTGCAGGTTGGGGTTTCCCTTTCTCTGCTTCTACTATGAGGGGTTTCCAAACCCAAACTGCTACGTCTTTTGTTTAATCTTCTGCTCGATTTTGACAACATATCGATAAGACGCGTCCAAGGACGAGATGTCCAAAAACTCCATTTCTTCCTGGATGTATCTATGCAGACCACTACAATACTTGAGCACCAGATGTCACTCAAAATATTTGATACCCAGCTTAGTGCACAAGGTATGGAAGATATTTGTAAACTATGACACTCCTTGGTCCCTTTCTTACCGTAGTGTGGTCCATTTTGTATATAGGTCGTCATAACTTCCAACATGGTAGTATTGTTCCTTATTAACATCCCTGAAGGACTCCCATGTGAGTGTGACCGTAAATAATGAGGGTTCATTTGTTTCATTTTTCTCATAGAAAATCTCCCACCAATCTTTGACTTGGGGGATGACTTTGAGGAGCGCAAAAGTAATATTTTCTCTATTTGAAAAATTATGGACAAAAAATTACCCTTCTAGCTGTTCAACCATTTGTCTACAACATCTATGTCTATCTAACCTTCAAATATAGGAATATCAAATTTGATTTGTACCTTGAAGGGGGCAGTGCCTCCACTCGAGGAAGATGTGTCTCATGTTGGTAGTCGTCGAAGGATTTGCGACAAATTATCCATCTTTTCGTTCCTTTGTCGCACGAGGAATTCTTCGAGCAAGAGTTTGAAAGGATCTCATATCCTGTTGTCTTCCTTTTCTCCCACCATGGAAGGTCACTTGGGCATGGGATAACTCTTGTTCTCAAGAGAAACAAGTTTGAGACCCAACTCTTTGTACCCTGACCTTGTCGGGGAAATGCACTAAGAACGATAAGGAGCAGACCGCTCTGATACCAATGATCCATATTTTATGAGAAGAACAAAATGAACACATATTATTATTATTATTAACACAAATACACAATGAACAATAATGGAGATACAGTAAAACTGACTTCTATTCAATAAAGAAATATGTTGAAACTGTAAAATCCAAACTGAAAAAAAAGCTTGCTAGAATGGTGGCATCTTATCTCTTAGAAGAGATGTGACGGTTGTGATCATTCGCAAGATGAGTACAATGAGACTCTGAAATTCTTTTTACAATAAGCATGAATGCCAAAACCCTAGACATCCAAATACATAACCCTAGGATATGACGCACCAAAAGTCATGCGGGCCCCGTTGGGGTAAGTTGGTACATCAACTTCCCAACGTCGTAACTTTTTCACATGATCTCCATTTTAAGCGCATGATGTTATGTCGAAAAGGTCTATTCGAGGACTACACATTATGCCATCAAACTCTAACTCAAAATGGCCCCAGAAATTCAGGACTCAAAAACTAGAAAAATATTGTCAAACTAAAAAACTGCCAAGATGAGCTAGTTGGAATAAGTCGGTGGTCACCGATATCCACATGGATCAATCCTCCCCCCTTGGGAAGAAATGGTCTCCATTTCTTTGAGTCCCCCCATTAGATGAGGAAATTTATATTGAATTTGGCCCCGAATGAGCCACTTGCCTTAGTGCAGGAGCTGCCCTTCTTTGACAACTCGATAAATCTAGATTCTCTGCTGGCGAGTGCCCTTAACCTGTGTGTCCATGATAAGATCAGTGGATGCATGTCCCATGTAGTTGGATTTGAGATCTGTTGGTGTCAATAGTTTTTGTATCTCTGAGGTTTTCAATAATGGTGGAAAATATGGTTGAAGGAGATCCACATTGAACACTGGGTGCAAGCCAAGGAAGGGGGGAACGTTGAGATCAAAATCATTGTCGTTCACAACCTTGGTGATGGTGAAAGGTCCATAGTAGAGTAGATGAAGCTTCTGATGGGGCCCTGCAAGGCGTTCTTTTATTAAGTGCGACAAAAATTTGTCTCCCACCTGAAACTTGTGTGGCACCCGATGTTGATCATGGTGCTGCTTGTACTTGGCATTAGACTTCTGTAAAATATCCTAAGCTTGTTGGCGGATGTACTGGATTCGCTCAATGAACTGGTTGGCTTTGTCAGCTTCAGTTGGAGCATGGGACGAGTCTTCCTGGGTGGCTGCAAGGGGTAGTGCAACATCTATGTGACCCAATGGTTGAAATCTCAACCCCACTTGAAAGGGTTGTGGCCGGTTAAGCTATCCATGGTTCTATTGTAGTTGTGATGAACATAGTGAAGACTATCATCCCATGTGTGAGGGTGCTTAGATTTGTACATGCACAGGATATGCATGATCATTCGTTTGAAGACCTCGGTTTGGACATCGGTCTGGGGGTGTAAAGCAATGGATTTTGTGAGCTTGGTGTCCAGTAGTGACCGGAGGCTCGACCAAAATGTGTTGAGGAACCAACTGTCTCGATCTGAGATAATGGTTTGTGGTATCCCAAAATGTACCCACACTCTGTGATGCTCTTCTTATAGGTGACCAAAATCGCCATCTTGGAAAAATGTTCAACAACCACAAAAACACAGTCATTTCCCCACTTGGTGGACGAAGACCCAACATGTAGTCCATTGAGATGGATTCCCAAGGCCTATTAGGAGTCCACAGAGGGGTGTATAGGTCTTGTTTCTTAGTTGTCGGTTTGGCAATAACACATGTAGTGTAGGACCTGATATACTTGTTGTTATCCTGTTGAAGTTTTGACCAGTAGAAATGTTGTTGCAACACTGTCACTGTCTTTTATACGTCGAAGTGTCCTGCCACCCTACTGTAGTGGTGTTCCCATATCAGCTTCACTCGCTCACTTGATGGAATGTAGAGATGACCTAGATGGCCCAACATCTCGTCCTGAAGATGGACATTAGTGACAACTATTTTTGTGCCCAACATTTGGTAGGTGGTGGCGAAGTCAGAATCTTTCTCATAGAGTTGGGGCCATTTGAAGTTTTTGTGGCCACAATAGTCTAGCACCATGGTGAGTGCCTCAATTGGAGGTCGAATAAGGAAATAACCAACGCGATTGGTACTTTCTGTCTTATACTTTATATTGAGGTGGAATTGTTGCAAGTATATGGACCACTTATAATGGAGGTCATTCTGCAATTTTCCATGTGTCTGCATGAAGTATAATGGCTTATGATTAGTGTGGATGACTGTCTCTTTCCCAAGAATGTAATGCCTCCACTGGCGACATACTTGAATAATGGAGTAAATTTCTTTGTCGCAAGTAGGGTACTTATAGACAACATTTGATAGTGTCTCACTATGATAGGCCACGGGGCGGTTATGTTGAGTGAGAACTGCACCCACAACATCATCTGAAGTATTTGTCTCGATCTCAAATGGTTGTTGCAAGTCGGGTAATGAAAGAAATAGGGCTGAGCACAAGCGTTGTTTCAAATCATCGAACTCTTGCTGTTGGGAAAGGCCCCACACAAGCTTTGTCTTACCACCACTCCTCTTGGCTGAGGGCCCATGCAATATGGGAGAATCCCAACATGAACCTGCAATAAAAATTGGCAAGGTCTAAGAAGCTATGAAGCTCAGTGAGCGTGATTGGGGCTAGCCAGTCATGGATGACCTAGATCTTGGCTGGATCCACATGCACACCATGCTCATCAATAATGTAGCCTAGGTAGTGGACCCTATCCATGCCGAAGGAGCATTTTTCCAAGTTGGTATATAGCTTGTGTTGTCACAGAGTGTGCAGAACCTACTGAATATTCTGCAAGTGTTCTACCCAACTCTTGCTTTAGATGAGGATGTCATCTAGATACACCACTACAAAAGAATTGGTGAAAAGATGCAAGATATCATCCATCATTTTCATGAAAGTTGTTGGGGCATTTGTTAAACTAAATGGCATGACCAACCATTCAAAAACACATTCTTTTGACTTGAAGACAGTCTTCTATACATCTATCTTCTCTATTGGGACCTGATGGTAGCCATACTTCAACTCAATCTTACTGAAGTATTTTCCCCCCTTGGGATGATCAAAGAGATCTTTGATTTGGGGAATCAGGTACCGTTTCCTAACTGTGATTTTATTTATGGCTCGGTAATCAATGTAGAGTCGCCATGTCTCATCTTTCTTCTGCAGAAGAATGATTGGGCTTCCACAAGGTGATGAGTTGGGTCGTATGTGCCCCTTTTGGAGCATTTTTTTGATCTGACGCTTGATATCCTCATTTTCTAACAGAGAGAGGTGACATACTAGCCAATTGGGTAGTGGTGCGTCGAGGGTTAGATCAAAATAATTATTGACTTGACAGTGCAAAGGTACCCCAGTAGGTGAGGAGAAGATGTCTTTGTATTCTTCCACGACCTTATCCACTTGCTTTTGCTACATGGAGAGGTCGACTGTGGAGGCCATGGATGTGGCTACATTTTTTCACTCACTCTAAGAACGGATCACGAAGAAACAAACTTCTCAATATGAGATATGACCTTCCTGCATTGCTTGGCAAGGATCAAGGAAATGCCACTAGGTGGGACTACCTCAGGTATCCTGTACAATTTCCTATCCAAAGTAATAATGACACTACGAGGCCTAAACTCATATACAACATGACGTTTCCATAAATAAGGTTGGCCCCAAATAAACATCACAAACTTCAAGGGGAGTAACATTACACAATACCTCATCTTTGAAGGGCTTAATGCCATAGGACATGCGACAGTGTTAGATGAAAGGAATATTTCTTCCTTGGCAGAGCCATCCGATGTTGTAGGGATATGAGTGCGGCGATGTCGACAAGGCCAAACGCTTGACAACCTCCACCGAGGTGAGGTTCTTCTAGCTACCGCTATCAATGATGAAGTGCATCGGGGTGCCTTTCACCCATATATATGAATGAAAGAGGTGCTCACCTTCCTCTTGCTCATCAGGTTTACTGGGATGGATCTTGGTGGTAGCAATGGTGCCAATGGGTTCCGCATCAATGATCCATCTCCCCTTTTCTGGTTCTGAATCAGAGTCGTAACCTGCATATGATTCATAGGATTTCACCTCATCCACCAATGACTGTTTTGAGCAGCTATCAACAATGTTTAGCTAGAGGCTCTTATGGAAGTCGCACCACTTCCTGGTATCTTTCTTAGTCTTTTCATTTTCCTTCTTTGTTTGCAACTTAGACTAGTTGTCCCAAGGCTATCCATCTTTAATTTACCCTTCGTTTTGTGGGTTGGGGCTTTCCTTGCCCTGCTTCTACTGTGAGGGGTTCCCAGACCCAAAATGTCATGTCTTTTGTTTAATCCTTTGCTCGATTTTGATGACATATCGATAAGTCGTGCCCAAGGATGAGATGTCCATAAACTCCATTTATGACTCGATGTATCTATGCAGATCACTGCGGTACTTGAGCACCATATGTCACTCAAAATATTTGATACCCACCTTGGTGTGTAAGGTATGGAAGATATTTGTGAACTCTGGCATTGCCTGGTCCCTTTCCTGTCGCAGTGTGGTACTTTTGTTTACAGGTCTTCATAACTTCCAACATGGTAGTATTGTTCCTTATTAACATCCTTGAAGGAATCCCAGGTGAGTGCGACTATAAATAACGAGGGTTCCTCTATTGCCTTTTTCTCACAGAAAGTATCCCACCAATCTTTGACATGGGGGACGACTTTGAGGACCGCAAAAGTAATATTTTCTCTATTCAAAAAGTTATGGACAAAAAAATACCCTTCTAGTAGATTCAACCATTTGCCTACAACATCTGTGTCTATTTGACCTTCAAATATAGGAATATCAAAGTTTATCTATACCTTGAAGGGGGCGGTGCCTTCACTCGAGGAAGATGCATCCCCCGTTGGTAGTCGTCGAAGGATTTGTGCAAAATTATTCATCATCTCATTCCTTTGTTGTGTGAGGGATTATTTGAGCAGCAGTTTGAAAGGATCCCCTATCCCGTCATATTTATTTTCTCCCACCATGGAAGGTCACTTGGGCGTGCAATAATTCTTGTCCTCAAGAGAAACAATCTCGAGACCAAACTCTTTGTACCCTGACCTCGTTAGGGACATGCACTAAGAACGATAAGGAGTAGACCGCTTTGATACCACTGATCTGAATTTTTTGAGCAGAATGAAATAAACAAATTTTATTATTATCATTAACATAGAGACACAATGAACAATAATAGAAATACAGTAAAAATGGCTTCTATTCAATAAATAAATATGTTGAAACTGTAAAATGCAGACTGAAAACAAGCTTGCTAGAATGGTGGCAGATTATCTATGAGAAGAGATGTGAAGGATGCACTCATTCAAAAGAAGACGAGTACAATGAGACTCTGAAATCATTTTTACAATAATCATTAATTCCAAAACCCTAGACATCCAAAAAACTAACCCTAGGAGATGAAGCGCTAAAAGTCATGTGGGCCATGTTGAGGTAAGTTGGTACATCAACTTCTCGGGGTCGTAACTTTTTCATACGATCTTCATTTTAGGCGCATGATAGCCCATTGGAAAGGTATATCCGAGGAAAACACATTAGGACATAAAAATATAACTTTATTTACAATTTGACTATGAAGAACCCTAAAAATGGCCCCGAAAGTTCAGGACCCAAAAATTAGGAAAAATAGCCAAACTAAAAAACTTCCAAGATGAGCCAGTTGGAATAGGTGGGTGGTCACCGATATCCACCTAGATAAATACTACCCCCTTAGGAAGCAATGGTATCCATTACGTTGAGTTCCCCCATCAAATGAATAATTTTTTGCTGAATTTGTTCCTGGGTGAGCCACTTGCCTTAGTGGAGAAGCTTCATTGCTTTGACAACCCGATAAAGTTGGATCCTCTGTTGGCGAGTTACCTTAACCTGTGTGTCCACGATCTGATCAGTGGATTCCTATTCCATGAAGTTACAGTTGAACTCTGTTGGTGTCAATTTTTCTGTTATCTCTGAGGTGTCCAGTAATGGTGGAAAATATGGTCGAAGGAGATCCACATTGAACACTGGGTGCAAGCCAAAGAAGGGGGGAATGTTGAGCTCAAAAGCATTGTCACCCACAACCTTGGTGATGGTGTAAGGTCCATAGAGGATTGGAGGAAGATTTCGATGGGGCCCTGTAAGGCGTTCTTTTTGCAAGTGCAACCAATCTTTGTCTCCCACTTGAAACTTGTGTGGCACCCTGTGTTGATCATGGCATTGCTTGTACTTGGCATTGGACTTATGTAAAATATCCTGAACCTGTTGGAATATGTGTTGGATCTTCTCAATGAATTGGGTGTCTTTTCCAGCTTCAGTTGGAGGATGGGACGAGTCTGTTTGGGTGGCCGCAAGGGGTAGTGCAACATCCATGGGACCCAATGGTTGAAATCCCAACCCTGCCTGAAAAGGGATATGGTTGGTTGAGCTATGTATGGCTCTGTTGTAGCTGTGTTGAACATATGGAAAGCTCTCATCCCATATGTGGGGGTGCTTGGAATCGCACATGCATAGGATATGCACGATCATCCGGTTGATGAACTCAGTTTGGCCATCCGTCTAGGGGTAGAAGGCAGTGGGTTTGGTGATATTGGTGTCTAGTAGTGACCAGAGGCTCGACCAGAATGTGATTAGGAAATGACTGTCCCGATCTGAAATAATGGTTTATGGTATCCCAAAATGTACCCACACTCATTCGAAGAATGGCTTGGTGGTGGCCTCCACTGTGATGCTCTTCATTGAGGCGGCCATAATCGCCATCTTGGAAAAGAGATCAACATCCACAAAAACACAATCATTTCTTTGCTTGGTGGATGGAAGGCCTGACATGTAGTTCATTGATATGGATTCCCAAGTCCTGTCAGGAGTCGATAGAGGGGTGTACAAACCTTGTTTCTTAGTGGCTAGTTTGGTAATAGCAGAGGAAGTGCAGGACCTAATATACTTGCTGACATCCTGTCGAAGTTTCGGCCAGTAGAAATGTTGTTGTAGCACTGCCACTGTATTTTCTACGCCGAAGTGTCGTGCCACCCGACTGTAGTAGGATTCGAAAATAAGCTTCTCTTGCTCACTTGATGGAACACAGAGATGGCCCAGATGGCATAATAGCCCATCATAATGATGGAAATTAGTGACAACTGTGTTTGTGCCCAACATCTGGTAGGTGGTGGTGAATTCAGGTTCTTTCTCATAGAGTTGGGGTGATCTAGAGGTCTCATGGGCACAAGAGTCTAGCACCGTGGTGAGTGCCGTGACTGGAGGTCGACTGAGGAAATCAACGATGCGGTTGGTACTTCCTGTCTTATACTTTATATTGAGGTGGAAATGCTGCAAGTATGTGGACCACTTCTGAAGGAAGTCATTATGCAATTTTTCTTGTGTCTACATGAACTGCAATGGCTTATGATCAGTGTGGATGGCTGTCTCGTTCATGAGAATGTAATGCCTCCACTAGCAGCAGGATTGAAAAATGGAGTACATTTCTTTGTCGTAAGTAGGGTACTTATGGACAAAATCTGATAGCGTCTCACTATGATAGTCCATGGGGTGGCCATGCTGAGTGATAATTGCACCCACAACATACTCTGAAGCATCTATCTCGATCTCAAAGGGTTGTTGCAGGTCGGGTAATGAAATCACTAGGGCTAAGAACACGCGCTATCTCAAATCATTGAACGTTTACTGTTGGGACATGACCCACACACAATTTTACTTACCACCACCCCTGTTTACTTGGTTGAGGGCCCATGCAATATGGGAGAATCCCAACACGAACCTGCGATAGAAATTGACAAGGTCTAAGAATCTTCGAAGATCAATGAGTGTGGTTGGGGGTGGACAGTCACAGATGACCTGGATCTTTGTTGGATCCACATGCACACCATGCTCATCAACAATGTAGCCTTGGTATTGGACCTTGTCCATGCCGAAGGAACATTTTTTCAAGTTGGCATGTAGCTTGAGCTACCACAGAGTCTGCAAAACCTGCTGAATATGATGCAAGTGTTCCACCCAAGTCTTGTTGCATATGAGGATGTCATCCAGATACACCACTACAAAAGAATTGGTGAAAGAAAACAAGATGTCGTCCATCATCCTCATGAAATTTGTTGGGGAATTTGTCAAACCAAAGGGCATGAGAAACCATTCAAAAAGACATTCTTTTGATTTGAAGGAAGTATTCCACACATGTGTTTTCTCTATTGGGACTTAATGGTAGCCAAAGTTCAAATCAATCTTATTGAATTATTTGCCCCCTTTGAGCTGATCAAGGAGATTTTCGATTCAGAGAATCGAGTACCGATTCTCGATTGTGATTTTATTTAGGGCTCGATAATCGATGTAGAGTTGTCAGGTCCCGTCTTTCTTCTACACAAGCACGATTGAGCTTCGACAAGGTGATGATATGGGTTGGATGTGCCCATTTTGGAGCAGTTCTTGGATATGATTCTTGATCTCCTCATTTTCTAACAGAGAGAAGTGATAGACTAGCCCATTGGGTAGTGATGCATCAGGGGGCAGACTGATGGAATGCTTGACCTGATAGTGCAGAGGTACCCCAACAGGTGAGGAGAAGAAATATTTGTATTCTTCCATGACCTATTCCACTTGCTTCTGCTGTGTGGAGAGGTTGACCATGGAGGCCATGGATGTGGCTGAAATTTTTCTTTCACTTTGAGAGTGGATTATGAAGAAGACAAACTTCTTAGTCTGAGAGATGACCTTCTTGGATTGCTTGGCAGGGATCAAGGAAATGACACTAAGTGGGACTACCTTGGGTATCATGTACATTTTCCTGTCCAAAGTAATAATAACACTACGAGGCCTAGATTCATATACAACATGATGTTTCCATAAATAAGGTTGGCCCAAAAGAACATCACAAAATTCGAGGGGAGAAACATCACACAATACCTCATCTTTGAAGGGCTTGATGTCGTAGTACAAACGACACTGTTGGTTGACACGAAGATCGCTTCCTTGGCGGAGCCATCCGATGGTGTAGGTCTGCGGGTGCATCATTGTCAGCAGGGCCAACTTCTTGATGACCTCCACTGAGATGATGTTCTTTTGGCTACTGGTATCAATGATGAAGTGTAGCAAGGTGCCTTTCACCCACATCTATGAATGAAAGAGACACTCACCTTCCTCTGGCTCATTAGCTTCACTAGGATGGATCTTAGTGGTAGAAATAATGGCATTGGGTTCCACATCAATGATCCATCTCTCATTTTCTAGTTCTGACTCAGATTCAGAACCCACATCTGATTCATAGGCTTTCACCTTATCCACCAATGACTGCTTTGAACGAGGATAAAAAATGTTATGCTAGGGGATCTTATGGAAGTCGCACCACTTCCCAGTTTCTTTCTTCGTCTTTCCATTATACTTCTTTATTTGCGGCTTAGAATGGTTGTCTTGAGGTTGCCCATATTTAATCTTCCCTTTATTCTGCGGGTTGGGGCTTCCCTTTCCCTTATTTTGCTATGAGGGGTTCCCAGACAAAAACTATTGCGTCTTTTGTTTAAGCTTCTGCTCGATTTTGATGACATATCAATAAGCCACACCCAAGGAAGAGATGTTTAGAAAATCCATTTCTTCCTAGATTTATCTATGCAAAACATAGTGGTACTTGAGCACCAGATGTCGCTCAGAATATTTTATACCCATCTTGGAGCGCAAGGTATGGAAGATATTTGTGAACTCTGGCACTGTTTGGTCCCTTTCTTTCCGTGTGGTCCATTTTGTATACAGGTCGTCATAACTTCCAATAGGATATTATTGTTCCTTAATAACATCCCTGAAGGAATCCCAAGTGAGTGAAATTGTAAATAATGAGGGTTCCTCTGTTTCCTTTTGCTAACATAAAGTCTCCCATCAATATTTGACATGGGGGACGACTTTGAGGAGCGCAAAAATAATCTTTTCTCTATTTGAAAAGTTGTGGAAAAAAAAATACCCTTCTAGCAAATTCAACCATTTGTCTACAACATATGTGACTATTTGACCTTCAAATATAGGAATTTCAAAGTTGATCTGTACCTTCAATGGGGAGGTGCCTCCACTCGAGGAAGATGTGTTTCCTATTGGTAGTTGTCGAAGGATTTGCGCAAAATTGTCCATCATCTCGTTCCTCTGTTGCGCGAGGGATTCCTAGAGAAACAATTTGAAAGGATATCCTATCTCGTCATCTTTATTTTCTCCCTCCATAGAAGGTCGCTTGGGAATGTGAGAACTCTTGTCCTCAAGAGAAACAAGCTCGAGAACCAACTCTTTGTACCTTGACCTCGTCAGGGACATGCACTAAGAACGACAAGGAGCAGACCGCTCTGATACCACTGATCTGGATTTTATGAGTAGAATGAAATAAACATAGATTATTATTATTATTAACACAGAGACACAATGAACAATAACAAAGATACAATATAACTCCCTTCTATAAATTCTAAATCTATTACCATTCAAAGCGCACGGTAATCCAGTTGAGTGCATGTGCTTAGATTTCTTCTCAAAAGGATAGCTAAAAAATGGATTCTAAAGTGGAAAAACCTTTGGAACAAAAGGAAGGGAGTGCGTGGAAGACTTCTCCCTATGGTATGGCCCTTTATACTGTCTTACATGATGACAATATTTCTTTGGCTTCTAGTCTGTCAAGGTTTTCCTTCTAAAGAGTAGTTGTCATGGACATATTCGTAGATCATGTTCTTGGGTATTGTAGCCAGATTGAGACCATCTGGCATTTATTTTGCAATTATAGTTTTGAGTGTGCCCATTGGGACTTCATTTGGAGTATATGGATATGCATCTTGTTCAACAATATCCACTAGAAATATGACTTTCTAAGAGATGATTGATCCATTAACCCATTCCACTTTAGAGGGGTTTGTCACTGCATTCAAGTAATAATTCTATGTTGTGGAATCTTTTTTGTGTTGTTGTTTTGAGTGATAGTTTTTTCTCTCTTACTTGTTTTAAAGAGACACTGATATATGGTATTATTTCTTTGGCTTCTAGTGTATCAAGGTTTCCCTTCTAAAGAGTAGTTGTCATGGTCAGATTCATAGATGATGTCCTTGGGAATTGTGGCCAGATTGAGACCATCTAGCATTTTTTTTGGAGTCATAGGTTTGAGTGTGCCCATTGGAACTTCATTTGGAGTATGTGGATATGCATCTTCTTCAACAAGATACACAAGAAATATGATTTTCTAAGAGATGATGGGCCCATTAACCCATTCCAATTTAGAGGGGTTTGGCACTGCATTCAAGTAATAATTCTATGTTGTAGAAGCTTTGTTGTGTTGTTGTTTTTAGTGATAGTGTTTTCTCTCTTGTTTTAAAGAGACACTGATATATGGATTAGGGTATGAAACACTCTTGAAAAATATGCTTGGATGTTCTATTGAGGCAGTGAGATTTCAAGGTATTCCTTTTGACCTTCAGATAAACGTCCTTGTTTGTACAATACTCTGTATTTTACTATCCCTACAAACACTACTCTGTGATTTTCTCCCTTAATACAAGTATCATTTTAAAATAAAACCATGATCACCAAGCATAAGTTTCATGAAATTTTGACAGAAGAGAGGAATTCATTTGTTAAGCATTGCACAAATCCATTATATCGATGAAAAACCAACTGCTGGAAACTCTTCTTTCAGATACCACTAAGTCTTAGTGGCAAGTTGATGCCTATCAATCTCCTATGGGTTTTGAACATGTGTCTATAATGGGGAAGTCCAGTAAGAAAAACCCATCCTTTTTGGATTAAATTTGCAATCTCCTATGGGTTTTGAACATGTGTCTATGATGGGGAAGTCCAGTAAGAAAAACCCATCCTTTTTGGATTAAATTTGACATAGCCTACCAAGGTGAATACTTAAATAGAAACATTTTTGAGAATATAAATGTGTGAATATATAATTTTTGAGAACGCCTCTACGAATTCCACACTCAAAATGTCAACGCTATTCTGCCAATAAAGAATTATCGACTCAATTTACCAAAGGAGGGGGACTAATTCAACAATCCCACCTAAATAACACAATCATGCTCCAACTTGTGTGATTTAAATATAACACTTCATGTGTTACTTATATATTTATCAACTATTTATTATACTTGCCCATATGTAGGTTATATTGTAAACACTTTTAGGTCCATTTGTTTTGTCACCTATTATCATTATAGTACAATTTTTTAATGTTTTACATCTATTTATATTAAATGGGGTTTTGAAACATTAAAAATTAATTTTCAAAATTTTTACATTATATTTTTTTGAGTTTTGTTTGGTGTTTAGTTTTGATTAGATAAATAAAATAACTTTAAAAATATAAAGTCCATTTTTTTTAATAATTCCATGTGTATTGATGAGACTGTGCTTTGGAATGTACTATGTACTTGTTCATGAATTCCATTCTGCTAAGTTGAGTTGAAAGCACATTTATGGAAAAAGGACAATTTGTAACTATTAGTTGAAAGCATATTTATGGAAAAAGGACAATTTGCAACTATTACCACCACATGTAGTAGGCTAGATTGTGAATCTAATTATTATTATTATTATTATTATAAAATATTTGGATATTTTTTCTTATTACTATAAAATGTTTGATAAATGGATGAACTAATCAGGGCCATGATTGCATGTGGGCAGGGTTTCACGACAAGGATTTTATTGCAAATGTTTATAAGAAATATTGACTATGACACAGAAACGATAAACAATGAAGAATGAACGAGATGAACTTGAAGAAGATATTGAATATAAGAATTAGTTCATCATTACAATAGTGTGCGTCTCCTTTATAGAGATTGCAAATGGTTATAAGATCTAACTACTTATTTGAGAGGAGGTGGTTGAGTGAATATCTCAACAATCATCCAACAATAACTTAATGTATAACAACTTTACATTATTACATAAGTAAGCCTTCTAATCTAACTCTCCCTCTTAAGGCTTACACCACTGAAAACAAGACTCACTAAAAGAAAACGTACATTGACACAACTAAAAATAGAACTAGACATTTTTTCAGAGGCTTCGTCTTTGAAAACAATGCTTGGACCATTAAGACTCCTTCAAGTTGCTCCCTATTCCACTAAAAGGTATAGTCTCCTAGTTGTGATCCAAGTTTTCCAGCATCATTGGACATCATTAACGCTTGAAATGTCTTGTACCCCTCATAATAATATGATGTCAAACTTCCAGATCTTGGATCTCCCATGAACTATTGAACAACAATCCCCATGTGCACGTTTCATAACTCCAATGAGGTATAGTTTCTATGATCCATAAGCATCCTAGACTATTGAACACCTATCTATCTTCCATTGCATCCTTCCATGTCTTCAAAGTGTAGGCCTTTTAAAATGCAAAAGGTTATTAGCATCATAACTAAATGTATTAATAAGAATTGGACATGGTCACTTAAAGTAATGTGTTTTAAATATAGTAATTAAATTCACTGACTTCAATATGGACCCTTCAAAAGCTTCACAATTGGTCCATAAACCTTATGGTAGTGTTGCTTGAAAGATTTCACAAGGCACGACACTACCTCCTTGAAATACATATTTGCAACTCGCTAGGCTTCTTCAAATCAACAATTCATCATTACGAATTGAAACTGGATTGAATTGATCTAGTTTGGATATGGATATAAATATGGATATAGTCTAATGTTGATATGAGAGTTGAGCTTTGAGGTTGCTACGTACCTTAGACCAATAATGAATCAATATGATGAATGATTGTTCTACAAGCGATCATGTACCCTAAGTGCTACGATTTGGATCAAGATGGTTAAGAAAAGCATCCAACATCCGATGCTACAAATTACAGAGAGCTGGTGACCTAAAATCACTGCAACAACACTACTATGCTGCAAATTTGAAGATCATTGATCAAATTTTGAAGGGCCATGTTTTGCAAAGATAAAAGGGATAATTAATCCTAATCCATTATTTGATAAAACTTCCTTTCTCTAGACATTCAAACATGCTTGCACTTTAATTCTAGATTGAATCAAATGCATACAAATCCAATTTATGGCACAAGGTGAGCTTGCAAACACTATGACAATTTTTGCAATTTCTTGCACATCAATCTCTGACTCTCTTCTTGTGGTAAGAAACAATGGTATATACCCAACCTATGTATGGTGTTGGAGTAATTCCCTATCAACTTCATTGGGGATATTTTTTAGCTTGGCCCCCTACTGGATCTAGACTAGAAAATCTAGATCCCTCCATGGCCTCTACCTATGTTGTTTCCCACCCTCCTCAAGTACTTTCGGCCTTAGATAATGTGGCTGTCTTCATTTCCTAGTGGAGGGATTCAATTTTTTTCACACATATTGTAGCAATGAAACCATTGCAATGTTCGAAGGAATTGCCAAGTCCTATAATCAACCCTCCAATAGGATTTGAGGTTACTCTGGACGTGGGTTCAAATCCAATGACATTCTATGCTTCAAAGGTTCCCACACAAGGTGCCATGCTTTAGAGGTTCCCACAAAGGTTCTATGTTCCAAAGGTTGGGTATGTGTTATATTATTTGTGTGGTTAATCTTGCACATTGTATATTGTGTAGAGGACGGGGGGTCATGAGAATGCACAACTTCCCCCCCTTATCCATAGGTTTGGGGCTCTGGTATTGAAATTTATCATCTTTTTGGTTGTTTTTAGTCCGTTTTTGGGTGGTTTTTAGCTAATCATTTTTCGACCTATTGTAATATAAATCTAGTTAAGGAATCTAATCTAGGTTAATGGATTAGGGTTTTGGATATTGCAGAATCATATATATTGTATTGCAAATGGTGAAGTTAAGATAATGAGAGTTATAGGTGTGGCTCTAAACTTGATGATTTCCTAGTTAAGGGTTTCCATGGTAATTTTCTTAGTATTGTGTGTGGATGCTATTTGTTTCCTTTCTATTTTATAAAGAATTTGTATGTGCATTGTTATACTATAAAGGTTTAAAAATTACATTTGGTATCAAAGAAATTATTAGTTTCAGGGGGAAAGCTTTGTTGCTTAGGGTTCATTTATCTTGGGTCTATGATAAACTCAATTTCAGTGTGAGATCTGTAGTGGGGATTCTTGAGGTGAAAGAGAATGACAAGCAGTTATAAAATTGAGATCTATAAATTTAATGGGAAATTTGTTTAGCTATAAAAGTTGAATATGGAGGATGTTTTGGGAGCTATCAAAAAATTTATTGGCTTCAAGGGGACACCTTTGTTTCTAAGGTTTGGTTATCTTGGGTTTTTGATAAACCTAGTTTTAGTGGGAGCTCTATAGTAGTAATTCTTGAGATGAAAGAGAATGGGGAGAAGTTCTAAAATCGAGATCGAGAAATTTAATGGGAAAAACTTTTATCTTTGAGCTATGAAAGTTGAATATGGATGATCTTTTGAAAGAAAAAGAATAGTGGGTCTCTATGGATCTTGGTACTACACCTATGGGTATATCGACTAAAGACTGGATGAAGTTGGATCGAAAGGAAAAGAGAATAATCTAGTTGTGTCTTTCAGAGTTAGTGTTATTGAATGTCTCAAGAGAAGCGATTAACCAAGGTATTATGGGATAAGTTAGGGACTTTATATCAATATAAGTCCCTGGTAAACAAAATTTTATGTTGGAAGAAGTTGTACCTCCTAAGGATGAATGATAGACACTTAGTGACAATGCATCTAAATGCCTTCAATATTGTGGTAAGTCAGTTGTTGTTTGTCGATATTAAAATTTATGATGAAGATAAATACATTAGTTTGTTGTGTTATTTGTTAGATTCATGGGATATTCTGGTTGTATCTATTGGGATTAATGCAACCACATTAAAGTTTGATGATGTGGTTTCATCCTTGTTATGATCAGAAGAAATGAGAAGGAAAACCATGGATAGTCAAAGCACATATGCCTTATCTATAAGAGGATATTCTATGGATAGAAATAAAAATATGTCCTCGAGTGTGAGATCTAAATCTAAAGGTAGATCTAAATCTCTAGTAAAATCCTTATGGAAATGATAGAAATGTGGTAAAATTGGACATTACAAGAAGGATTGTAGATCTAAAAATGTTGAGGGAAGGGATTTGATGATATTCCTTTCACAAAAAGGAATACCTCCTCAAAGGAAGGAGGGGATGTGTACTTAGCTTATTCAATCACACATGCATATCATGATATATAACTAATCGATTCAGGTTCTTATTTTCATATGACTCCCCATAGGGAGTGGTTTTGTGAATATGACAAATATCAAATAGGTGGTGTTTTGTTAGGGGATGAATCAATAGGAATAATAATATTATAGAGAAAAGTCAATTTGTTGCTCCCTGGGATGAATTAATAGGAAAAATAATGGAAGTATTATAAAACTCCCTGGGGTTTTGCACATTCCAAAGCTGGTTATAAACTTGATATTTGTAAGTAAGATGAGTGATGCAAGCATACCTATTATGTTTGAAAGGAAAACCTGCAAAATGCTTTGAGGAGCAATGGTTTTGATGAGGAGAGTTTGAAATGGAACTCTATACAATTTGTTGTGAAGCACTGTCACTAATGGGTGTAATAACTTTGTTGTTTTTTAGGGTGGAAAAGAAGAAGACATAACCCCTACTGTCCCTAGAGAAAAGAGAATGTTGTGGCATCAAATATTGAGACATAATGGAGAGAAGGGTATTTGAGCACTACACATTAAAGGTATGATTGAAGCTATTCCTGATTTCACACTAGATTTTGATTTTCATGAACATTGCATATATGGTAAACATAATCATGTAATATTCTCATATGGTGCTACAACAACAAAGATAATCTTAGAGTTAGTACACAATGATGTGTTTAGACCTCTACTTGTTCCATCACTAGGTAAATCAGTGTATTATGTTTCATTAATTAACGATTTATTGAGAAATACATGTATTTATTTCCTTCGAAAGAAATCTAAGGTCTTTGGTACATTTAAAAAGTTTATGGCTCTTGTGGAAGAATCAAATGGAGAAGAAAATAAAGATGTTGAGGACATATAATGGTGGAGAGTTCTGTAGGAATGAATTCAAGGAATTATATAAGAAGTGTGATATAACAAGGAATAATACTACTCCATAAATATATCAAGAGAACATGGTTGACAAAATCATGAATAAGATGCTAATGGAAAAAATAATGAGCATGCTCAGTGGTGTTGGGTTAGGAAAATAATTCTAGGCAGAGGCAATGGGTACTACATATTACTAGATAAATTGATCACCCTCATCAGCATAGGTGGAAAAAACTCCACATGAGGCATGGACTGGTAAAAATCCCTCCCTTAATCATCGTAGAGTTTTTGGTTGTGATGCTTATGTACATGTTCCAAAGGAAAATATGAGCAAGATGGATAATAAAGCTGAAAAATGTATCTAATTAATGGTGATAAAGATGGTATAAAAGGTTATAAACTTCGCAACCTAGTAATTAAGAAGATTGTTTACAGTTGGGATGTTATTTTTAGAGAGGTTAAAGATGTTCCAAAAATATGTTCCCAAAGAAGAAGTCCTACCAAAGGAAAAAGAACCATACATAATAGAGTTTGAATTGAAGGATGAAGAATCTGAGTCATCATAAAAATATGGATCAAAATAAGAAGAACCTCATATTCTGATATTGAAGAGATCGGTTCAGGAAAGAAGGAAACTATAAAGGTATACTCTACCTGGTTTTTGTGCTAGTTTTACTTTATCTATTATTGATTATGATCCAAAAACTTCTAGGAAGGCAGTGGATTCAGAGTATGGTAAAATCTGGAAGAAGGCCATGGTTGAAGAAATGGTTTCCTTGGATAAGAATAAGGCTTGAGATCTAGTTGAGTTGTTGGTTGGGAGAAATCCTATTGGTAGAAAATGTGTGTTTAAGAAGAAGTTGAATGTAGAAGGTAAAGTAGAGAAGTATAAAGCTGGCTTAGTAGCAAAGGGATATTCCCAGGTAGAGGGAATTTATTTTGGTGAAATTTTTTTCTACTGTTGCTAAATTAACTTCTTTATATTTATTTTGTCTATTGTTGTTTCTTTTGATCTTGAAGTAGAATAGATGGATGCCAAGACAACATTCCTACATGGGAATCTTGAAGAAGGAATTTACATGAAACAACCATAAGGTTTTACAGTGAAGGGAGAGAAAGATTGCAAGCTGAAAAATTCCTTCTATGGGTTAAAGCAATCTCCAAGGATGTGGTATCAAAAGTTTGATACATATATAGAGAGACTTGGTTTCTCAAGAAGAAAAGTTGATCATTGTGTGTATTCCAAGGTAGTTGGTGATCATTTATTTATGTGTTCTTTTATGTTGATGAAATGTTGTTGATTGGAAACAACAAGAAAATCATTAAGGATGTAAAAAATGAGTTGTCTTCCAAATTTGATATTAAATATCTTGGTGCTACAAATTTTTTGGGCATGGAAATTAAAAGAGATAGGGAAAATAGGAAACTCTAGTTAAATCAAAGGAAGTACGTGGAGACAATATTGCATAGGTTTAATATGCGTGAATGTAAACCAATCAATGTCCCTATTCCTATAGGTGTAAATTTATTTGCACATTAGTGTCCTAAGACATAGGAAGAGAAAGAAGACATGTCCTGTGTTCCTTATGCTAGTGCTATTGGAAATTTGATGTATGCAATGGTATGTACTAGACTTGACATTTCCCATGGAGTGGGAGTTTTGAGCAGGTATATGTCGAAACTAGGAAAAGAGCATTGGACAATTGTAAATAGAGTCTTCAAGTATTTGCATGGAACTATACATTATGCATTCTGCTACCAAGGAATAATTGGACTAGACAAAGTGTTAGATGTACATGGATTTGTTAATGCAGAGTGGGTTGGATATTTGGATCATAGAAGATCTACAAGTGGTTATGTTTTTAACCTATTTCAAGGTGAAATTAGTTGGATGAGCGAGAGACAGTATGTAGTTTCACTTTCAACTACAAACGTTGAATACATGGTATCCTCTCCCACAAGTAAGGAAGTTGTTGGGTTACAAATATTGTGTTCAAGTATTATGTTTGTATAACAAGCTATAAGGTTAGATTGTGACAGTCAAAGTGAATTTTTCTGGAAAAGAACCCTGCTTCTCATTCTAAAACAAAGCATATTGATGTTCAATATCACTTTTTGAGAGACATGGTTGAAGACAAGAAATTTCTACTAGTGAAGGTTGACACTTTGAAGAATGTTGTAGATTCACTGATGAAGTATGTCAGTACTGAGTTCTCTTGGTGTAGAGAAGTAATGGGCATAGTTGATGATGTAATCCCTAGGGCCTTTGTATGCAAAGAAAACAAGAACTGGTAAATGTTAGGTGTGTGTTATATTCTTTGCACAGTTAGGTCCATGTGATGTACATTGCGCCAATAGGCCCCCCAAAAAAATTTGGGGCCATTTTTGGTCCGTCTTTGGGTGGTTTTTGGCCAATGGTTTTTCGGCCTCTTGTAATATAATTCCATTTAAGGAATCTAATCCAAGTTAATAGATTAGGGTTTTGGATGCCGCAAAATCATATACATTGTATTGTAAGTGGTGAAATTAAGATAATGAGAGTTAAAGGTGCCGCTCTAAAAATTTTGTTCGTTTTTCCTGTTAAGGGTGTCCGGGGTAAATTTTTGAGTACTATGTGTGAATGTTATTTTTTTCCTTTCTATTTTATAAAAAATCTATGCATGCATTGATATACTATAAAAGTTTAAAATTTACACTGGGATAGTGCCATGCTTTAAAGGTTCGCATAGATAATTCCATGCTTCAAACCACCTTGAATATTTAGACCAACCCAAGTTCACACGTGCTCATTTTTAAACCATTAAATTCCATTGTTCCTTCCACATAGGCTGTAGATTTAGTATCTTTTGTTGTGTCTTCTAGCCTCATATCATATCAGAACATAGTTTTTCATCTAAAGATTCAATCCATACAAATGGCTACGATCTAATTTATTTTTTCTTGGATTTGGATTAGTTTGGATACTCTGATACCATATAAGAGATATCAATTATGACAAAAAAAATGATTAACAATGAAGAATGAACAAGAGGAACTTGAAGGAAATATTCAATATAAGCTTCAATTCATTATTACAATAGCACATGTCTCTTTTATAGAGATTCCAAATGGTTATAAGATTTAATTACTTATTTGAGAGGAGGTGGTTGAGTGATTATCTCAACCATCATCCAACAATAAACTTAATGCCTAACAAACTGACCTTATTACATAAGTAAGCCTTATAATCTAACAATGTTCCTTCAATCATCCATCCACTTTTTTCCTCTTGTACTTTCCACAACTAATTTTAACTTTGTTTGCGAAACTTCTGGATCAAAAATATGTATGGAGTTTTGAAATGTCCAACATTTTGAATGGGCACTCCACCCATCATCAGGGACATGAAAATATGATATGTAGTAAAAGAGTGTTGATGGATATAAATATGAAATGTAAAGATTACAGTTAATAAGTTGGAATTAGCCATTTACATTAGGTGAAATATTAGATAAAATATAAGAATAATGAAAAAATAAAGAATATATTAGAATAATGAAAAGTTCCATTTAACAAATAGAAAGGCATAATTAAATTAAAACGGTAATAAATTGGATGAAGGGATAATAATAATACTCTAATTTTATCTTTGTTCTATTATTCTTCTGATTCATCATTTCCATCTCTAATTTCTTGCATAATAAAGGTAAGTATTTTTCTATATTCAATGTTACATAGGGAAAACCCTTGCTCCCTTAATATGGAGAGATATTATAATTTTTCCTTTATGAATACCGTGCCCTACACAATATATTATATTATGAAGTTGAGCTTTTTATTGGTATGGATTTATGAAATTTTTATTGATTATATTTGCTTTAGTATTGAAGGAAATTTTATTTTCATTACGGTTTGTTTATTTTTAATTTTATGGGAGGCTTATAAACTAACTTCGTTGATTAATATTTGTTAGGATGATCAATATCGTTATGATTGAGATATAAATAGGGATATTAAAAATGAAGTTTATCTCCAACTAAAGATGCTTATGACACGGTTCTTGTCTTTCTAAAACCTAGTATGTTTGTCTTTCAAATTTAAGGTTGAGTGATATTTATTATACAACATGTATAGTGCCTTAGGATTTGTAAATTGAGGATAAGATTACTTATAAGTTGGCTATATGAGGATTAGCACATTTTCTATTATTTTTTTATTTTTTTTGAATTTATTTATTTAATAGATGCAATTAAATATTTTAGTTTATGCATTTTTTTAAATTAGTGGAATAAGTTTAAAATGGATATTCGTCCCTAAGTGTGAGATTATTATGATTTTTTTGAGTTATGTTTCAAATCTCTTTGGTAATGCAAATGCCAAACCCATATATTCCAATGATCTTTTTGAATCCATAGATTATTGTTGTTAACCATGTTTAAAGGGAGTTAAGTTGTGATCGTCAGTGATCGGTTTTGCCAGATACTAACCTCTATACCATGGTGCCTCATTTCATGGAGGATTTACAGATAAATTTGTAATTCATGAATTTATAGAGTTGTGGAATGGGAATGATAGCATTTGACTTGTCAGCTATCCCATCTTTGGTATATAACTCTAGTTTTTCCTTCTCTCCATATGCTACCTCTTGGCCTTCATCAAGATATACTTCATTGTTGTTAACAAGATTGTATTTTCCTTTTTGTTTCCTATTTTTCTAATATGTTTTTATGTTTCAAGCATTTGCATGAAGTAATAAAATTGTTTGAGTCTTTTATAAAGCCAATGAATATGCTTTATTGTATCGCACCACAACAAAGTTTCTATCTTCATGGTGTATCACACCGTAGCAATTTTTTTTTATCTTTGCAATGTATCTTCACGGTGTATGAAATTTTTCTCCTTCAAAGTGTATTACACCAAATTAGTTTTAGTGTGATATGTTGCAACACACAAAAGTTTATATCTACACGATATAAACTTTGGTGCCCATATAATTTATAAACCTTGGTGGAAGTGCAACCAATACAATTTACAAATTTTCTACACAATGCTATTAAGTACAAAGATAATTTAATAGAAAAATTAGGGGAATATTTTTTATGATGTTTCAGTTACAATTTAAAATATGGAAAATTGCAATCTCATTTGTAGAATACCCTAGCCTCACTGAGATCCATTACATGTGGAAATACACATTAAAAAGAAAAAATTCTGCTAAATAATTTCCTCTAGCTTACCAGCTACAAATCACACAGATTAACCATTTTGATATCATTAACTAAATGCATCTACAACATGTCAAATAAACATGAATGAAACTATAAACCCAATACAACAACATATAATTCATTCTCATACATCTAGTAAAATGCACAACATTAAACTCATAGAATAACTTAGAAAATAGGTAAAACACTTATATTTTTAAATGAGTTGAGCAACCAACTGCTTGGGACAGAGGTTCCACCCAACTATAGACTTGTTGTTCCAAATATCAACATCAAGTCACCCCCTAGCTAGGGATAAGAATCCAAAAAAGAGGGTGATCTCTCATTTTCCACTCACAACTCAAAAAAATCCCACAACCCATTGGCATTCTCCTATAGTGATCCTGATTTTTCCACTAGCTCTCTTCCTCTCGACCAACCCAACCCAAGGAATATACCCCTTCAGTGCTCTCATTCCATTGAGCACCGCATTCACTTATCAAGGTCTCTCTGGTGCAAGTAGCTAGGAATCTCACTAATGGGATCTCAAGGGAACTCACTGCTAGGAAAACTAACAGGAAACAACAACAACATTAGACTTGTTACTGCAGTGCAATTCACACAGGAATAAACTCTTTAGGATTGACAACCTGGTTCTTATGCAAGCCTAAAAACTTACTTCTTCAATCCTTGAGCTTCAAAATGCTCTGGAATTCTCCCAACATTGTTGCTCCAACTCTGACGCTCCTATGCCTGCTATCTCCTCCTTCCCATCCAAAAACATGATTATTTAAAACCGTTTTCCCCACCCATACAAATTTTCCCTCTTTTCATGTTTTCTTGACTTTTACTCATCCCCAAGTTGATTGTACTTTATTTCAACCCTCAATAACTATGTGATGTGACATTTTACACCCACCCTCTTACAAGTATTCAGTAATTGGACTCTTTCACACTTAAGGGAAAAATCAGAAGGTTCACTCAAAACATTAAAAAAAAGGAAAATGATTTGGGAATTAAACTCATGGCTAAAACCCCCTTTCTAGACCCCTCCCTCTCTTGTGTATTACTCAACCCCCATCTATTTTCATGTCCCTCGGCAACTATCATCACTTTTTGTTGATTAAATTCAGATATACAATGCTTACATATTACATTGTTTGGCCCATAGCCACATATCATGTCTATATTATGAATTACTTAAACTAGGTATTATAGCAGGGATGTTACATTCCCCCTCCCTTATAATTGTGCATCGTCCTTGGTGAAAAACACCATGTTGATATCCATGTACATATTTTACATCAGAATATTCATAAATAACCAAATTTTGAAACTTTATAACTCATGCAATAGTTCCAACTGTGATCTCTTGTTCCTCTCAACCTACTGACCCAAGGAATGTACCCCCTTCACTGCTCTCAGTCCATCAGGCTGTACCATTATTTTATCATGTATGACCCAAGGAATTTTCCCACTTCACTATCCTTAGTCCATCGGGTTACACCACTCATTTATCAGGGATATTAGCACAGGTTGTCTAGGAAACTCAAAGATACGGTTTCAGAACTCTAGCTACCCAAAATTGAGTCTTCATTCTCTTGAACTGTGGCAAGTCTCTTGGACTTTAACATTCTCTTCATCTTCCCAAAGTGTTGGGACTTTGCAACAATGAGAATTGGTCTTCCTTATGGGCTTACACCATTTCCATATCCAAGGCCATTTTTCCTACATTTTCTCAAATTTTTACTTAGCCAAATAGTTATTAGTATTTCATGCACATTATCATCTCACTGCATATTCACAATAGCTGATAAAGAGACCAAAAATTGTGCATAATAACAATTCAATGGATTCTTATTGTTAAACATATTAAATGGAATGCAACTATCATTCCATGTATATGCATTATCTAACATACCAAGCTATAATGTAATCAACATTACCAATAAATAAAACGATGTGCCAATGCCCATGGCTACATCTACACAATGTGTCCATGCATTGATCTTCAACATACCACATATCTATGTCATGTGTTCTACTATGGTGAGTTGGAAGGTCTAACCAACACTTCAACACATCATATAAACTCTTCCTAATTATGGCTCGATCATTTGGATACCTCCCTCTTCGACCATACACAACACTAGGAATGTAATTCCTTAGTGCTACTTAGTGTAGGAAAAAAGGTTGTAGTCCAAACATTGATTATAACTAGGAATACTAATTTTGCACTCATACAATGCTATAACCCTTCCATATCCAACCCCAACATGGTCTCACACATGTCTAGTTCTTCTAGCATTCAATTCTATAATAGGAGTATGTCTCTCGACTTGACTTTCTTATGATCTCATAACCAACATAACATAATACACAATTACATTTTACATAAATGAATTCAAGCATCAATAGAATTTGTATACTCAAGGCCCTCTTCCTTTTCTCATTAATTCAAATATTGACATTGAACGAAGGGAATTCTTACCTCAATTCCCTTCAATAATTATGCATTATAAGCAATCATATACATGCATGGTTGTTTATAAAATTTATTTGATTCTATCTAATCAGTTGATATTTTGTAGAAGCTCCCAGGCCCCCTTCACCAACCATTTGTTCAACATTTTACCATCCTATTTGTCTTCTTAAAGATGGAATTCATATACAACAACATCATCAACATCTTCAACCATGCTATAAAGATTTTTCTTAGACACATAATCCATCATTAGTCTTATTCAATTTGTTGGAATATCGAGAGAGGGGGGGGGTGAAACAATATTAGGCACTTTTTAGCACTTTTAATCACAATATGCAAGAATTTAAGAAATAAAAAATTTATCACTTATGATTGTATTCAAGATACCATAAACATGTAGCCTTAAAAAAAATACACAAGAATTTTATGTGGAAACCCAAATGGGAGAAAACCACGAAATTATTTCTTATATATCAGAAGATTACATTCATAGGAAGCACCAACTTACAAATTCTCCAAGAACAACTAGAAGGAGGCACCAACTCCCTGATTTACAAGCTCCAACCTGAAGGAAGCTAAACCTCCATAGATTATCCATCTCCAACTGAAAGGAGGCTCCAACCCCCTAGTTTACAGGCTCCAACCCGAAGGAAGCTACGACTCTCTGAATTCTCCAGCTCCAACTAAAAGGAGGCCCCAACCCCCTTTCCTTTCCCCTTCCTTCCTCCATGAAATATAAGTGTGAGAATCAACCTATAAATAATGTTGTCACTAATACATCATCATCATCATCATCAAAACCAAACTCAACCTGTCACTGTAACTGTCACTGATATTGAAACATCATCATCATCAAAACCATATCCATACCAATAACCACATAAAACTCATGCCAAGATCACCAAAGGACATCTCCAAATCATGTGCTCAATATCCCCATGATATGCATCAAACCATGTGCCAACATATGCATTAAGCATGTGCCAAGATATCCAAAATACACCTCAAACCATGTGCCAAAGTATCCAATATACAATCATCAAGCATGTGTCATACCATCAAAGATAAGCCTCAAAGCATGTACCATAACCATCAAGATATGCCTCAATAATATACCAAAATATCCAAGATATGCCTCAATCATGAACATAAAAACATATAGAGAACCATACCTTTGATCATGTAAAGAACATGGTGCACAGATCTCAAATAATCAAAACCTTCCTCAAATTTAGCATCAAGAAGATAACATCTTTATCAACCTTTACTTCAATCTCATTGGACAAGACCAGTCAAATCACGGGGCCTCATTTGATGAGTGTTGTGCAACTTGTCGGGGCCTCGCATGACACCCTATACCTAACTTGTGGGGGTATTCTCAATTAGGGTTACCAGAAACCCTTCTTCAATCTATGGCTCTGATACTTCCTTCTCCGCACTCCTCCACTACCTAAAATTCGGTACCTTAGATTCACTAAGAGATCACATACTTTCTTGATTGGTTGATCATTATGAGAGGCTGTTTGATATGTATTTATACCCTTCCAAGTAACTCCTTTACTCAACTTGAGCCTACCTGTAACAACAACTTTTCTTCTTTAATTAATTTTGGTTCCGACTTGTAACTTCTTGTTGCAATTGTTTGGGGGACTTTTGACCATGCTTCATGGATTCATCTTTAAGAGGGTGTAACTTCTCAACCGTGAGGAACCACATGGAATACCACCTACCATTGGAAACAACATGACAAGGACCATACATATATGATATTTTTACATGAAGTTATGATGTTCTTCATACTCTTTTTCTCCAATCAACTTCAGGATTCATGACCTCACCTCTGGTGATTCAAAACTACTTAACAAATTAACCATACTTCAAGGGATTATTTTATAATTTTTCAATTCATCTTTCTGTGAGGGCCATTCTTAAAGCTACACCATAAGGGGACCACTTTGGAGACTTCTTCAAATACACCCATTACTTCTAGTTGACATCAATGACACCCAATTTTCCAACAATCTCCTCCTTTGGCATTGATGGGAACACTCATGCTCCCCCTGTGGCCAATGCTCCCCCTGTCTTCATGATTTTGTTATTTCTCTCCCCCTTTGACATCAATGGAAAAGGGTGACTCCCCTAGATGATTTATCTCCCCTTGTCTTCTTTGCAAAATGTCGTGTAGATCATTGTGGGGTAGAAACTACTCCAAGTTTATGTTGAAGATACTCAGATGTCTCTCTTGGGAGAGGTTTGGTGAAGATATCTGCAATATGTTCTTTTGTCCCAATGTACTCCAACTTGATATTCTTCTTTGTGATTCATTCCTGTAGAAAGTGGAACTTGATGGGAACACACTTTGTCTTGGAATACATCACCAGATTATTGGAGATACTTATAACATTGGTATTGACTGTTAATATTTATGTGGTGATTGTTTTCAGAATTTATCGGATAATTCATAGTATTAGTGATTGTTTGCCGATGTTTCAGATCCAAATCATGAACATGGATCCTGATTTGGATCCGAAATGTCGACAAACAATCACTAATATTGTGGAATATCCGATAAATTCTAAAAGCATTGGTATTGTCACATAATATTGAAATAGGCTTTCCATATTCTACTTGTATGTCTTGAATGGTTTTCTTCATCCAGAGGAACTGAGTAAAACATATTTCTACTGCAATATATTCTACTTATGTTGTAGACAAGGATACTGAGGACTGCTTCTTACTTAACCAAGACACCAGACAATCACCCAAGTAGAAGGTTGCTCCACTAGTACTTTTTCTATCATCAATGCTTACTGCCCAATCTGCATCTGTGTAAGTGACCATAGTCAACTCATTCCCTTTCAGATACCATAATACAAATTATGTTGTTCCTTTGAGATATATGAAGATCCTTTTTACTTCCATAACATGAGTTTCCTTTGGTGCTGCTTGAAATCTTGCAACATGTCCAACTGCTTGCATCACATCTGGTCTTGAGGCTGTCGCATAAAGTAGGATTCCAATCATCGATCTATAGAGTGTATGATCTGCTTCCTTGGATTCATCATATTTTCTCAACTTGCACCCAATCACCATTAGGAGTACTTACCGGTTTGCAATCTTCCATTCTGAACTTCTTCAACATTTATTTGATGTACTTGGTTTGGGAAATGAAAATACCTTCATCTAGATGAGATATTTGGAGTCCTAAGAAGAAAGTCAACTCACCAAGTAGGGATATTTCAAACTCATTCTACATGTCTTTGGAAAACTTCTTACTCAACCAGTCATCATCACTTCCAAAGATGATGTCATCCACACATATTTCAAGGATAAGCATGTTGTTCGGATCCACTTTTATGTAGATATTGTTATTTGCATTGCCATTTCTAAATCCTTGTTGTTGTAAGTACTTGTCCAATCTTGAATACCAGACTCTATGGGCTTGCTTGAGTCCACACAGATTTTTTTTCAATCTCTAAACATAATATTCTCTTTCTGACTGTAGAAACCCTTTTGGTTGTTTGATGTAGACTTATTCTTCTAATTTTCCATTTAGAAATGTCGATTTTACATCCATATGATATACTTTGATTCTTTTGGGACATGCATAAGCCAAGAGAAAAAATTTCTTCAAAATCTACTCCTTTAACTTGATCATATCCTTTGCATACTAGCCTTCCCTTGTCTCTAGTTACCTATCCATCTTCCTTTAGTTTGTTTATGAACACCCATTTTGTACCAATCACATTTTTGTCCTTAGGTCTTGGAACCAATTCCCATGTCTCATTCTTCTCTATGTGATTCAATTCTTCTTCCATGGCCTTGATCCAATGTTCATCATTACTGGCTTCCTCAAAGGTGCTTGCTTCAACTATGGATAATAGTGCTAGATGTCTTTGTTTTGGTGTATGTGCTCGTTCGCTTCCTTTGGTTCCTATTCCTGCATTTTTATATCCAATAATTTGTTCTAGTGGGTGATTCTTCTGAACCCCATGGTTAGGTGTCCTAGAAGGTATCCGAAGATCTTGTCAGTCGTAATCTTCTTTTTCTTCTTCTGGATACTCTTCTTCTTCTTCTTCTTTTAGTTATTCTTTTTCTTCCTTCTCTTTTGAATTTCTACTTTCTTCTATGGTTTTCAACACATTTGTTTCATCAATGTTTACATTGATTCTTTCCACTACTTTGTTGATTCTTAGGTTGTAGCATTTGTATTCCTTCGAATCATTTTTAGAAAGTTTCTTTCCATATTTATCTATTAGGGGAGTGGTATTTTCCTTGTATCTATCTACAACTACTTTACAGACATCAAATCCTTGTTCTTGTAAATATGTTTTCATCCTTCTATTCCAAAAGGCATAGTTTTGACCATCAAACACTGACATCTCATTCTTAATGCACTCCATGATCTACCTTCCAATGATTATACTGTTTCTAAGGGACTCGCTCTGATACCAATTGTTGGAATACTAAGAGGGGGGTGAATTAGTATTAGGCACTTTTATCACTTTTAATCACAATATGCAAGCATTTAAGATATCAACAATTTATCACTTATGATTGTATTCAAGATACCATAAACATGTAACCACAAAACACAATACACACAAATTTTATGTGGAAACCCAAATGGGATAAAACCATGAAATTCTTTCTTATATATCAAAGTATTACATTCATAGGAAGCACCAACTTCCAAATTCTCCAACACCAATTGGAAGGAGGCACCAACCCCCTGATTTATAGGATCCAACTTGAAGGAAGATACAAATCCCTAGATTCTCCAACTCTAACCCCCTAGTTTATAGGCTCCAACTTGAAGGAAGCTACAACTCCCTGAATTCTCTGTCTCCAACTGGAAGGAGGCTCCAACCCCGTTTCATTGCCCCTTCCTTTCTCCCTGAAATATAAGTGTGAGACTCAACCTATCACTGATGTTTTCATTGATACATCATCATCATCAAAACCAAACTCAACCTGTCACTGTAATTGTCACTAATACTGAAATATCATCATCATCAAAACCAAATCCATACCAATAACCACTTAAAACTCATGCCAAGATCACCAAAGTACATCTCCAAATCATGTGCTCAAGATCACCATGATATGCATAAAACCATGTACTGAGATATGCATTAAGAATGTGCCAAGATATCCAAAATACACCTCAAACCATGTACGAAAGTATCCAAGATACAATCCTCAAGCATGTGCCATACCATCCAAGATAAGCATCAAATCATGTACCATAACCATCAAGATATTCCTCAAGCATATACCAAAATATCAAAGATATGACTCAAGCATATACCAAAATATCAAAGATATGCCTCAAGCATGAACATTAAAACATATAGAGAACCATACCTTTTACCATGTAAAGAACCTAGTGCATAGATCTTAGATCATCAAAAAATTCCTTAAATTCAACATCAAGAAGATAACATCTTCATCAAACTTTACTTCAACCATGTTGGACAAGACCGATCAACTCGTGGGGCCTCACGTGATGAGTGGTTTGAAACCTGAGGGGGCCTTGCATGAAACCCTATACTTGAACCGCAGGGGTCTACTCAATTAGGGTTATCAGAAACCCTTCTCCAATCTACGACTCTAAGACTTCCTTCTTCGCACTCCTCCACTACCTCAGATTTTCTTCCTCAAATTCACTAAGAGATCACATACTTTCTTGATTGCTTGATCATTATGAGAGGCATTTTGATATGTATTTATACCCTTCCAAGTAACTCCTTTACTTGACTTGAGCCAACCTGTAGCAACAAATTTTATTCTTTAATTAATGTTGGGGCCGACTTGTAACTTCTTGTTGCAATTGTTTGGGGTCTTTTGGACCCTACTTCGGGGCTTCATCTTTAAGAGGGTGTAACTTCTCAACTGTGAGGAACCACGTGGCATACCACTTACCATAGGAAACAACATGACGAGAACCATCCATCTATGAGATATTTTCATGTAGTTATGATGTCCTTCATACTCATTTTCTCCAATCAACTTCGGTCTTCATGACCTCACCGCTGGGGCTTCATAACTACTTAACCACTAAACCATACTTCTAGGTATTCTTGTATACTTCTTCAAAGATTCTTCCCATGAGGGCCATGCTTAAATCTACACCATAAAGTGACCACTTTGGAGACTTCTTCAAATACACCCACTACTTCTAGTTGACATCAATGAAAACCAATTTTCCAACACAATTATCATGACTTCATTATTTCAAATGTTTAACATCAAACTACTCTTAGTATACAATCATGCCACAAGTATTTTTAGGCATAACCACATGAAAAAATGCACATCAATATGCATCATGCATTCAATCTCATCATTCTTACTTCATGTACATGCATCATGCATCACTTCCATTGTGCACTCTAATGCACATCTACTTTATCTCTTGTGCTTCATGTAGTTGTCCTTGGATCCTTCTAGATCCTTGTATCTCTATGCACTATCATTCTTCTCATTTTTTCACCACTAATTTATGATATGAACCTTTTCCAACCAAGTCCCCCTGGGCCATTATGCATTTTTAGCCACTATTCCCTACTTGCAATTGCTTCAACTGCGCACTCTGATAACATAGGTAGATTTCTTGACTTTTCCATCTGGATAAGGTTTTTACTATTAACAATTGTCTCCTTAAAAAATCCAATCCTTCCTTCAATTCTTCTACACAGTTTAGAATTATTAGCAAGGTTGAGTTCTTTCCATGACCCTCTTATGCATTTTGTTCCTCTTGGCTGCTTCTTCTCCCCGAGTAGTTCAAACGAGTTCCTTTTGACTTCTTCTTATTCAAAGATAACTCATTCCTTGGGTGAAAACAACATGATAAAACATTCTAGTTATCTCATGAATTAAATCAAAATATGTGCATTCTGCACATGACTCCTATGAGAGTTAGACTGATTAAATTTTGTTTCAGCATATGTAGCCTTCCACACATGCATGTTTTTTTTCATTTTTAAATGTAATCCATGATTCTTTGGAATAAATATATCGACCTATGCAGCCCATTGTTTAGTTCTCAACAATCCTCAATTCCATGGATCTGTCCTTCTGACAAGGTCTTTATGCAGTCCCTCCTCATGGGACTATCTCATCATGCAGATTCTTGTTGCACCTTTATCATTTCTTGAAATGATCTCCACTCATGACTGGAGAAAAAATCTAACCTTTCTGTCGTTCACCTATAATTCCATAGGAATTTCATAAGCTACCTTCACATGGAATTTTCATCCCTGCACTCAAACATTTTCCATAATAGTGTGGATGCATACTTATAACTAGCATATCTCCATATGTTGTACATGCATATCTATGCATGCTTAAAAATCAGTCTTCCCTACGGTTGTCCCCCATTATTCACATGAAACTTCAATGCATAAGCATAAACATGTTTCCCTCTTCCATTATGCACACTAGTGCATATCTATTTCAACTTTAATTATGTATTTATGTTGTAGATGGCCATCCTTGAATTCTTGTACCTGCCAAAAAATATATAACTTTTCAACTAGGGAGGTCTACTACACCTCCTTGTGCCCATTAATAGTTGTTCTTCACCTGTTGGATTCATTTTTTCATGTAAGAATCCATGCTAATTTACCTTTGCAAGTTAGTCAAATTTTGTAGTAGCTGAATACTAATTTGGCTCTACTCACACAATTATTTATCCTTCCCTATGGATTCTTTTAAAAATATTGGGCTCATCAAACTAAATTTTTCCTTGTAGGAAAAAATTAACCCACTCAATAACTTCTACATTTTGACCTTTCCATATTGGATGAAGTTCACATACCTCAGAATATCCAAAAATATTCTCTCATGCTCCTCCATGGCCATGCTTTCCAAGTTTGAGTTCAAAGAACTCTTCCACCTTCCCGTCATATTATTATTCTGACAAGTACTCTTGTTGGAAACATTTCTTGAACCATTTCCAAGAAATTTCTCTCATTATCTTCTCTATAGCTTTGCACTTCCTTCTAGAGAATGTTCTCAACTCCACCAACTCCACCTTGCTTCTTCCATTGGAATATGCCCCTACATTTTTCAATTATGACACACAGTCCTTGTTGGATTACTAAGAGGGGGGGTGAATCAGTAATAGAACAATTTAATCCTTTTTAATCAATGTAGCATTATCATCCAATATTTGCAGTGTAAATAAACAATGAACAAATGAGCAATCATACACATACAAAATACACCAGTGTTTTTACGTGGAAACCCAAAGCGAGAGAAAACCACATAATGTTTTTTCTTATATGTCTTGAAGAATTAAATTCATTGGAAGCACCAACTTCCTTTTTTTTCCAGTTGCAACTCGAAGGAGGCTCCAACCCCCTAGTTTTTCAGGCTACAGCCTGAGGGAAGCTCCAACTCCTCAATTCTCTGGCTACAACCAGAAGGAGGCTACAAACCCTTATGTTTTTCGGCTACAAAAACCTGTCATTTTCCTGTCCAACTGCCCTGAAGTAGAAGTAGGATGATGGAACCACTGTCACACTATCACTGTACCATTGACCTGCAACCAACCTGTACAACTGTCCTGTAATCAATCTATACCTGAACTGAACATGTATCAACAAAATACAATAGGTACACGACACGTAGTACTGCATCACGCATATATACATGCCCCATCTGTTATGTAGCCTATGTGTGTACATGAAAAAACTACTATACAACCTGCATATGCCTTTTGAAAACTAGGGTTTTCTTTCTTATGAAAACTTCTGATCTTGTGTAACTTCTTTCACATAGATCTATAACCTGTCACTACATCCAGACTGTATTTGTACCCTATGCATGCTTCCTCATACATATCTCTCTCTAGTCATGTGCCATAAGTGTGTGTAATCATGAATAAGTATAATAACCCTCACATGATCTAGACTTCAAACCCTTTCTGATATTTAGCCTCTCAATACATCAACCAATACAAGCTCTCAACCATATACCACAAAACCCCTTAGCCATATGCTAAGAAACACAAGATGTTCCTCAATAAAAAGTATCAATGATAAACATACCAACACTGTATTTCTATAGATATGACTTATACATAAGATCCCATGCAGCCACTAGTCTTTCTAGGGAGAATCCTCAAATCTCCATAACCATTTCTCATGCATACATCAAAATCCAACTATTCATAGAAATAAGACATACCTTTTGAACCAATGGATAGATCTGATGTATCTGAACACTGTAGACCTTCATGGGAGCTTGATCTCAGAATCTATAACCTATGCATCTTCACCTTCTCAAGTTTCCATGGCTTTACCAATATGTACACACCCTAATACACTACCAGCCTGCGTATGTATGCACCCTAATACACTGTCAGCCCGCTTACGCCTCAATATGTGCGCACCCTAATACACTCTTAGCCCGTGTATGCCTCATAAATTAGGGTTTTTTAGTATTCGTTGTAATTCTGATACTTTTTCCATCAACCCTTTGTACTACCTCAGACTTTTGCAACTTCAGATGTATCAATGAGTACTTGCAGTAAGCCTCACACAACAAAAGATATTCAATGTGTTCAAGTGTGTTTAAATGAGAGAGTCTTGCCTCTTATTTATACTTTCATGTAGCATTCCACTTTCCTTATTTTAGGGAGTTCTCCATTAACTTTATTATTTAAATGATTTATTTTGCAAACACTTTGACTTTTGGGGGCTTCTAGATGACTCATGAGGGTTCTCCAACTTGACAAGGCCATAACTCTCTAGCCGTGAGGAGTTATGTGACGTTCCACATACCACTGGAAATGGAATGAAATGTACTATCCATCTAGAATATTCTTACCTACAAATATCTCAAAACTCATACCATTATCCATCAAACAAACTTGGGTCCATTACCCAAACCATTGCGCTACTGGAATTCACTACCAAACTTTCTTCAAGGGTTGACATCAATCACAACTAGCCCATTTAATCAACAATCTCCCCCTTTGTAATTGATGGAAACACTCTAATGCAATACTGAGGTCCTGTCATGCAATACTGAAGTCATATCACTCATATAAAAAATCTCCCCCTATGACCATCACTCCCCCTAGAACCATGCCTCTGTCCTCTGCATCTCTATGACCAACGCTCCCCCTGGAACCATGCCTCTATCCTCTACATCTAATAAATATCTCCCCCTTTTTCATCAATGGCAAAGGTATCTTTCCATCCGAGGCTACTCCCCCTAACTAAGCTATCTGATCTCCCAACTTGAACTATCCTCTTTATGGTGCTTCCTCGTGTACATGTAATACATATAAGATAAACATTCAAAAGAATTCATTTTGGAGTAGAAATAACTCCTAGTTTCTAGAAAATATATTCAAAGGCTTCCCATGGAAGCAGTTTTGTAAAGATGTATGCCACTTGTTCTTTTGTTCCCACATATTCAACTATGATGTTATTTTCTGCAACCTATTCTTGTAGAAAGTGATACTTGATTGTAATGTTCTTCTTCTTGGAGTGCATCACCAAGTTCTTTGAGATACTGATGGTGCTTGTATTATCACAATACATTGGAATGGTCTCATCATACTCAACCTATATATATGTCAAAGTTTGTTTCATCCATAGGACTTGTGTACAACATGTTGTTGTCGCAATATACTTTGCCTCAACTGTAGATAAAGATACTGATGATTGTTTCTTGCTTATCCATGATAATAAACACTCACTCAAGTAGAATGTTTCTCCAATGGTACTTCATCAGTCATCAATGCAACCTGCCCAATCTGCATCTGTGTAGGCAATAAGTGATAGATACTTTCCTTTTGGATACCATAATCCAAACTCTTATGTTCCTTTGAGATATATGAAAATCTTCTTCACTGCTAATAGATATGATTCCTTTGGTGCTGCTTGAAATAGTGCCACCTGTCCGACTTCTTGCATTACATCTGGTATGTATGTTGTCATATATAGTAGGCTACCAATCATTGACTTGTATTTACTCTGATCTATATACTTTGAATCATCATATTTTCTCAACTTGCAACTGGTTTGCATGGGAGTGATAACTGGTTTGCAATCTTCCATTCTAAACCTTTTTAGCATTTCTATGATATACTTGGTTTGAGAAATAAAAATTCCTTGATTTCTTTGACGTATCTGAAGACCCAAAAAGAAGGATAGTTCTCCAAGTAATGACATTTCAAATTCATTCTGCATGTCCTTTGCAAATTTCTAGCTTAACTTGTCATCAGTACTTCCAAAAATAATATCTTCAACATAAACTTCACTTAATAAAATACTATCTTGAGTTACCTTGATGTAGAGGTTGTTGTATGCACTTCCTTTTCTGAACCTTGCCTGCTGTAGATATTTATCCAGTCTTGAGTACCATGCTCTAGGAGCTTGTTTTAGACCATACAAGGAATTCTTTAATTTACACACATAATCTACGTTCTCTGACAACTGAAATCCTTCTGGTTGTTCAATGTAGACTTCTTCAAGTTCCCCATTCAAAAAATCTGATTTTACATCCATTTGATACACTTTAATATTTTTGGAGCATGCATAAGCTAAAAGCAATCAGATTGCTTCCATTTTGGTGACTGGGGAAAATGTCTCTTCAAAGTCAATTCCTTCAACTTGTGCATATCCTTTACAGACCAATATAGCTTTGTTCCTTGTAACTTGTACATCTTCATTCAATTTATTCATGTATACCCACTGTGTGTCGATCACATTCTTATCCTTTAGTCTTGGAACCAATTCGTCTTTGAACCAATTCCCAAGTGTCATTTTTATCTATTTGATCCAATTCTTCATCCATGGCCTTATTCCAAAGTTCATCCTTGCTAGCCTCTTCAAAAAAGGTTGGTTCAATCGTAGATGAGAGTGCTAGGTGCGTTTGTTCTGGTGAACAGATTCATCTTCTAATCTCAACTCCTGCATCTTTGTTTCTGATAATTTGATCTGAAGGATGATTCTTTTGTACTCGTCTTCTAGGTGTATTTGGTGGCACTTGCTGAACTTGCTCTTCTTCTTCTATCGGATCCAGTCTTCATCTTCTCCTTCTAATTATTTTTAATATTCTTCTTCTTCTTCGTAAATTTGTTTCATTCATTCATTTTCTTCTTCCTTTAATTCTGGTCTACCTGTTTCATCAATTGTTACGTTGATACTTTCCACAACTTTGTTCAATCTCAGGTTGTAACACTTGTATGATTTCCTTGTACTTGAGTAACCAACAAGTACTCCTTTTTCCACACGAGAGTCAAAATTTCTCATTCTGCCATCTTCTCTTTTGATGTAGCATTTGCTTCCAAAAACTCTGAAGTGCTTCACATTTTTTGGTCTTCCTTTCCATAGCTCATAGGAAGTTTTTTCAGTGTTGTTTATGAGAATTAATATGTTTTGAATATTGTTTGGTCCAATCTACTGCTCTAGATTAGGCTTAATTTATTGTCAACCAAGGTAGGTATTCTTAGAGGCACTTGTCTAATGTATATAGACCTAGAAGGATCTAAATTCCTAGATGAAGGTTTACTGTAGCAGGTCCCAACACTCTTTTTACAAGAGTTTGATATTTGGTTCCTTCACACTTAAACACCTCTACAATTTAAACAAATCTACCTACTAAAAATAGAGTGCTTATGTTTGCTTGAGATTCTAATCCCTTTACAAGGACTCAACTCACAAAAGCTCTTCCAAATCAGCACATTCAAATCAAATGCATTAAAAATTTTAAGCACTCCTTTAATTAAATCTGATCTAACATCCTAGAGTGCTCACAATTGTCTGAGATTTCAATCCTTTTACAAGGTTCCAGTTCACAAAAGCTCTTCCAAATCAGCACATTTAAATCAAATGCATTAAAACAAAGACCACAGAGATAATCTTGAATTCAATACACAATTAAACCCTCTTACAAGGACTGCTCATTAATCTAGTAATTGAATCCTTCAATTATAACCATGAGACATGAAATAGAAATGATAACTGGAATTATAAACCCAACTTTAATTGAAATCTATGAACTCACAGCATGAAGATTAAATAAAAATGCTAATTCATATCTGAACATATGAATCTAATGGAATCGTGAAGAAAAGTGTACCAACATAACATGGGGGCCCTTCCACGCTTGCAAGCACACTTGGAAAAAATTCAGATGATGAAAATGCTAAATCATAACACCATGAATGATAGAATTTCTGTCTCTGATTAAAATCTGGAAATGAGTTACATCAAAATAGAATTTTGAAGCTCGTACACAGTCTCCTGTCTTTTCTTTGCATCACCAACATACATTCTTCACCCTATTTACATGTTTCTACTACTTATTTATATAAAAATTACAAAAGGAGGCTATTTTTGTTCCATAAAAACCTAACTGATCTCCAAATCAGGTTGAATCAGTTTGAATCCCTAAACATAAGCAAAATATCAAGCCTACTCATTTATGATTCAGATTTTTCTACTAGACTGGCTGGGTTGCGTTGACTAGATATTTAGGAAGATTTTTCACCATTTGTGTACATCCCATGTCCTTAATTTGGGTCTACCTATTATGCCACATGTCATATCATAAATCATTTACAGGAAGTTATCACATCTGTAAAAAAATTTGAAAATTTCATTTTTTAACACAAAAATTCCATAAATCGATTTTAATGTAGAAATAACAATCATGATACTATATTAATCAATTTCAATAAAATATGAGGGATTTATGGACGTTTAGTGAAGAAAATGGTGGATAATGATGGGATTTTAGGACAAAAGATAGGCCAAAGAATGAAACCAACAAATATGAACTGTTGTATGCACTTATTATGTCCAAAAGATATCTGTCAATTTGGAATCCATTAGCATTGCTCGAGCCATTTCATGTACTGTCTTGTTCTTTCTTTTAACAACTTCATTCTGTTGAGGTGTCCTAGCAATGGAGAATTGCCTTTTTATTCCATGCATGCTGCAGTAGTCCATAAATTCCTTTGAAGTGAACTCTCCTCCATTATCATATCTCAAGCATTTGATTTTTGAATCCATTTCATTTTCAACCATTTCCTTGTATACCTTGAAGTTTTCAAAATCTTCTGACTTATTCCCAAGGAAGCAAACTACATTCATCCTTGTATAATTATCAACTAATAACATAAATTATTTATCACCTTTTAAACCCTTTGTTGTAGTTGGTCCAACTGGATCAATATGCACAATTTCTAGTGGTCTTGTCGTTGAATATTCCTTTGATTTGAACCTAGTCTTTGTTTGCTTTACTTGTTGGCAATGCTTGCATAAGGTGTTGGATGGTTTCATGATCTGGGGAATTTATCTATCTGCTTCACTTTTGCTGATTTTGACAAGGTTATCAAAATGTATGTGACCCATTCTTCTGTGGCATAGCCAACTTTCATCTTCCTTTCCTAGGAAACACTTTTCATTTCCAATTTCACTTAATACATATATGTTGCTTGAAGTTATCACAACTGTTGCAATCAATTTTCCTGAAACTTATTTTCTTATCTCACACTTTTATGAATCGAAAGTAACCTTATGACCTTGGTCACACATTTGAATCACAGTTAGAAGATTATGTTTCATATCTTCTACTAGTAGAACATTTTCGGCCTTGGTATTCTTGTTCCCAATTCTGACTGTGCCTTTTCCAATGATTTTAGATGAATCGTCATTTCCGAAGGAGATTGGTCCATCTCTTTCCTTTATTAATGTAATAAATCTATCTCTATCACTTGTCATGTGTTTTGAACAAACACTGTCAATATACCAACCACATTTCTTCTACTTAGCTTGTAGAGAGAGTGTGCATTCTTCATTGCTATATTGATTATTCTTTCTTATTCATGTCCTTTTCTGACATTCCTGTCTTTGACTGTTGTTGTTCTATTGTGGTTCTCTAGGAGGGACTGTAATTCTACAATCTTTGGCCATGTGTCCAAAGTTGTTACATTTGTAGCATTCTGCTTCAGTGCTCAATGATTCAAACCTGTTGTAACTTCTTCTCTGTGTTTCACTAGGCCTTCTTGGATAACCCTTTTGTGTATGACTTTCAAAGTTGTTTATGTTCATGTTTTTAGCTCTGCAATTCACATATTTATGTCCAAAATTATTACATTCATAACATAAAACAAAAAAGAAAGTTTGATACCTAGGAGTTGAAGATCTTATGAAAGGAGGTACTCTTGTGAATCCTTCTTCTTCCCATGCTTATTTGTTTCTGTCATTCGTAATTTTCTTTGTATACCTTCCTATCCCCTTTGATTATTTCTGCATATATTTTTGGATATTTTTCTTGTTTTGTTGTTTTGGAGCTTGATCCATTTTCTTTCGGATTGTATCCAAGTCTGGACTTGTCATGATGATGTTTTTGACTGCTGATAATGTCATTTAAAACTTTCGAGTTGTTCTACATATTTTTGTTTTGAAGATCCTTCCTTAATGTGACGATCTTTTCTTCCAAATTTTCAATGATCATGTCTCTTCCTTCTAGTTGTTCTTTGAGTGCTTCTTCAATTATTTTATCTTCTTCAAATTGAACCTTCAAATTTGTGATCATTTGTTCCAGTTCTTGAGTGTCTTCTTTCTTGTCTATTTATGCTTGTAGTTTCTTGTTTTTCTTGTTTTTGCTTTTGATAACTTCTATGGCACACAACAATTCTTCTCAGTAGTCAACTTATGCCTCTTCATATTCTTCTTCGGTCTCTTCATATTCTTCTTCGGAGTCTTCTTTATCAGAGTCTTCTACTATCATGAATAGAACTCTTTCTGTCTCACTGTCACTGACTTCATCTTCATCTGATGATGAGATGTCTTCTTTGGTGCATAAGCTTTTCTTGAAAAATTTCTTTGTGGTTCTTTTTCCTTTATATGTTTGTTTGCTATTTGTGTAACCTTCATCATTTCTCTTTTCCTTATGATATTTTTTAGTAAAATGACCAATACCATGACAATTAAAACAAATCAAAGGAAGCTTACCTCTATACCTATCGTCGGTTCCCTTGTTCAATCTTTTGACAAAGTTGGCCACTTCTTCATCATCTTTCGAGACATCACTGTTGTTTCTACGTTCTTTTTCTTTTTTCTTTCCCTTTTTCATTGACTTTTTGGATGCTTTGAAGGCTGTTTCTTTTATATTTGGATTTTCCTGTTCAGTTATCATTTCATATGTTGTGAAGATTCCAGGTAGTTCATCCATTCTTATTGAGTTCATATCTTCTCTTTCTTCTAGTGCTGATATCTTAGGGTCAAATCTCATAGGTAGAGATCTTAGTACCTTTTGAACAATTACAGATTCTTTGATTTCTTCTCCCAATCCCATTATTTCATTTACTGTTTCATGGACTTGTAAAAAATAAGATGCAATATTCTCATCTTCCTTCATCTTTAGTTGTTCGAACTGACCTCTGTAAGTTTGAAGTTTTGCTGCTTTGACTTTTGAATCTCCATCATAAATATTTTGAATTTTGTCCCAAATCTCTTTAGGGGATTTACAATGTGCAACTTTGGTGAATATCGATTCTCCAATACCATTCAGAAGTGCATTTATGGCTTTGGAATTATTCTGATAGAGTTTTATTGCTTTGTCATTTGTCGATAGAACTGCTGGTGTTGTGTATCCATCTACAATTGATTTCCAAATTTCAAATCCTTATGCCTGTATATATGTCTTCATCCTTATGCTCCAAAATGCATACTTATGTCCATCAAAATGTGGTATTCCAATTTTATATGTGTTGTTTCTCTCCATGATCTACCTTTCAATGGTTAAACTGATTTCTGAAGGAACCTTCTCTGATACCAATTGTTGGATTATTGAGAGGGGGGGTGAATCAATAATAGAGAAATTTAATCATTTTTAATCAATGTATCATTATCATCCAATATTTGCAGTGTAAATAAACAATGAACAAATGAACAATCATACACATACATAGTACACCAATGTTTTTACGTGGAAACCCAACGCAGGAGAAAACCACATAATTCCTTTTCTTATATGTCTTGAAGAATTACATTCATTGGAAGAACCAACTTCCTTTCTTTTCTAGCAGCAACTAGAAGGAGGCTCCAACCCCCTAGTTTTTCAGGATACAACCTGAGGGAAGCTCCAACTCCCCAATTCTCTGGCTACAACCAGAAGGAGGATACAAACCCCTATGTTTTCCAGCTACAACTGGAAGGTGGCTACAACCACCTGTCCTTGCCCCATCCAACCTCCGTAAAGTAGTAGTAGAATGATGGAACCACTATCACACTATCAATGTGAGATATATAACTGTACAACTATATCAATCTGTACCACTGACCTGCAACTAACTTGTACAATTGTCATGTAATCAATCTATACTTGAATTGAACATGTATCAACAAAATACAATAGGTACACAAACTGTAGTACTGCAACACGTGTGTGTACACACCCTATCTGTTATGTAGCCCACATATGTATGCGACCAAACTGTTATACAACCTGTGTATGCATTCTGAAAACTAGGGTTTTCTTTCTTCTGAAAACTTCTGATTTTGTGTAACTTCTTTCACATAGATCTATAACCTGTCACTGCATCCAGACTGTATCTGTAGCTTGTGCATGCATCCTCATACATATCTCTCTCTAGTCATGTGCCATAAGTGTGTGTAATCATGAATAAGTATAATAACCCTGACATGATATAGACTTCAAACCCTTTCTGATATTCAGCCTCTCAATACATCAACCAATACAAGATCTCAACCATATACCACAAAAACCCTTAGTTATATGCCAAGAAATATAAGATGTGCCTCAACAAGAAGTATCAATGATAAATATACCAGCACTATATTTCTGTAGACCTGACTTATATAGAAGATCCCATGCAGCCTCTATTATTTCTAGGGAGAATCCTCAAATCTCCATAACCATTTCTCATGCATACATCAAAATCCAACTATTCATAGAAATAAGACATACCTTTTGAACTGATGGATATATTTGATGTATTTGAGAACTGTAGACCTTCCTGGGAGTTTGATCTCAGAATATAGAACCTCTGCATCTTCACCTTCTCAAGTTTCCATTGCTTTACCAATATGTACGCACCCTAATACACTACCAACCCACGTACGTACACACCCTAATACACTTTCATCCCATGTACGCCTCAGTATGTATGCACCCTAATACATTTTCAGCCCGTGTATGCCTCATAAATTAGGGTTTTTTAGTATTCACTGTAATTCCAATACTTTCACCATCAACCCTTCGTACTACCTCATACTTTCGCAACTTCAGATGTATCAATGAGTACTTGCAATAAGCCTCTCACAACAAAAGATATTCAATGTGTTCAAGTGTGTTTAAATGAGAGAACCTTGCCTCTTATTTATACTTTCATGTAGCATTCCACTTTCCTTATTTTAGGGATTTATCCATTAACTTTATTATTTAAATGATTTATTTTGCAAACACTTTGACTTTTGGGGTCTTCTAGATGACTCATGAGGGTTCTCCAACTTGACAAGGCCATAACTCTCTAGCCGTGAGGAGTTATGTGAAGTTCCACATATCAACGGAAATGGCATGACATGTGTTATCCATCTGGAATATCATTGCCTGCAAATATCTCAAAACTCATACCATTATCCATCAAACAAACTTGGGTCCATTACCCAAACCATTGTGCTACCAAACTTTCTTTAAGGGTTGACATCAATGACAACCAACCCATTTAATCAACAGTACTTTGATATCATATTCATGGCTATGAGATATTTGGGCATCCTTTAGGACTATAACACTCTTACAAGAACCAACTTCCCTTCTGTACCTTTAATTATGCAAGGAAAATTCTGCTTGCAACAAAATGTTTGCTCCTTAAGGCCATTGATCATATTATTTGGACTTGATTGTAATTTCTATTGCTTAGAACAATTTTATGGGTACATGAATGTATTCCACTCTCCAATATCTTTCCATCAACTATTAATTTTCTCAATTCTAAGTTTGGAGCAGAAAGTTATGACCCTCTGAAGTTTTCTGGGCATTTTTCCCATTTGATGACATCATTCTGCCACATGGACCCATTCGTACCCACGTCAACCTACATGGAATGGTTGAAGTGGCTTCTTTTCCATGCTAGAATAAGGCTTTTTGTGACACAGGACTAGGTATTAGACCATTTGACCTTCCCTGAAACTCAGGATATCCAAAATCCAGGATCTAGGACTTTCTAAAAGTCCCATTTATATAAAATTCAGGATTTTTGAATCCCTAGATACCACTTTTCAAAATGCAATGGGTCCCAAAGTACATGACTATCACCTAGTAGTTCCTCATTGGTCCCCTGCTTTGGCGTGTTCCCAATGACAAGGTGGCACTTGTCACTGCACCATTTGATTTGGTGATACAAGATCTTTTCCTTCGATGACCATTACATGAATTGCATTAAGAGAATAAATAAAATCTTACGTGAAACATGATTAAAGAAGACATAATCATGGAGAAAAGACGAGAAGAAGAAAAAGAATGCAAGACATGATAACGGAGTTCAACCCAATAATGGACTATGTCTCTAGGCCCGCTTCAAAGTGGAGAGGATTTTATATTATCTCAGCACTAAATTGGCATAAATTACATGACTATACCTCAAATTGAAAATGGACTAAAAATATGTTGCACGTATGCAAAATATGACTACACCAGTGGATTCGTGGCGAGAAATCGTGTAGAAATGATTGTCAAATCATGAAATTATGACACTGCTCATCCCAGACCCTCCTGGGAGATTTGCCTCCTTTTGTGTGCCACCAGCCTACAATGATTTATTATGTACCTACATCAAAAAATATGTCATCGTATTGTGTTGGGTGCAGACCCTGAGCTCTGGCAAAAGGTTGGGTTTAAAAGAAATTTCGTGGGCGAAGATTTCAAAACCACCATTTGGTCTATTGGTAACAATGGTTAAAATTAGGACTTGGTTTGGGGAGGTCCCAGGGTCAAGCCCATGGGCCTCCTCTTTTGGGTAATCATTACAACACATTTTGTTTTAATATAGCTTAACGTTGTATTATTAAAACAACCATGCCATTATTATAATGCATGGTCCGAACTCCTGCCAATTCTGGATTTGACTGTTGCATGGATTCTTGGTAGTTTGGATCTTACGTTAACCGCTGGATATGGGTCCACTGACCGGTCTGATCGTTGAATTCTATTTTAGCTGGTATATATATTTTTTCAATATTTGGCCCTTATCCCTCATCGGGTATTTGCGGGGTGCCACGTGGTGCCATATGATTGGTCCATGTGGCACCTTGTCATTGGCTCTATTTGTTGATTCAACTCGCTAACTCACCACCACCCATCGCCGTGTCACGATGTCACGTGGTGGCCCTTGGATGGTGCCACGTGGTGCTACTTGGGGGTGCCACATGTTATCCACTAATAGGCCTAAGTGGCCACCAAAACTACCAAATCAACATGCCACGTGTCAGCTCTTGGGTGGTGCCATGTCGACCTACTAACATCATCATTACATCATGTTGACATTATCTATGCACAGTCAGTTGTTGACATCATATGTATGGATGTTGAGTCACCCTGTTGAATTTGACCAGGTTGACCAAAACTTTGACCATCCATAACTTATTCGTTTGGACTATGTTTGACGTTTCGTTTACGTTGTTGGAAATCTTGCAATGAGATCTTCGAATTGGCATTGTTTTTAATGAGATATGAGGAATTTGAATTTTTTCCCTTTTAGATCCTCCTGGATCATTCCTCCCCACTAAGAATCTTTTGGGCCTCCAAAAGTCTCATCAATCAACAATTAAGATTAACTCGGTCTAATTTGTCTTTAGGTAAAATTTTGTTTCTTTATTGTATTTATTTAGTATGCATTTGTAGTTATGTAATTTGATGGTCACGATATGTTCTAGACATAAATAAATCCTACAGTTCATATTCTCCTTGATACTAATGACTATATTCATCTATGACTTAACACCCAATTGGTCCATGATCTCTATTTAAAGAGCATGGAGGGTCATTTGTTGAAGATCGATTGTGAGAAACTCTTATGTACGATGTTTTTCTTTTACATTAATATATTTCCTCAAGTGGCCACATCGGCTGGGGCCATGGATTGTTTCTCTCTTTGATAGTTTTAACCACATAACACATTGGTGTATTGATCTTTGATCTGGTTGTGTGAGAAGTTGCTTAAGGTGTCCGTCCTCTGTAAAAATACCCTAGTTTTTCAAACACTTTAGGCCTATTAACATTGGTAAAAACATAATTCTACTAGTTATTTCTCAATACACTTTAATCCCATATGAAATGCATTTATGTCTTGTTAAACTCTACATATATATTTAATTAATTAATTTTTTATTTATTTTTTAACAAGAACGAGTATGGGTTTCTATTAGAGTTTGGCCAAAGTGCCTTTCACTGGTTACATTAGGTCGGGCATAGCCCTTAAACTTTCTTCCACTAACTGGTCATAGGCCCCAAAATTTGGGAAGCCACAGATTTTACTCGAGACTATCGAGTATATCTCCATTATTTTCCCTATCTTAAAAAGACATACAAACTGTTTCAGTAAAATGCAGAAAAACATAGCAAAATTATGGTATGGAATCCCACTCCTCACTTCTTTCTGTCAAGAGGAATCCTGCGGGAAGTGGAACTGCCCTGTTGGCTTCCAAATCAGAATCCTTATTGTTTTCCCTCAGAGCATGAAGAAAGGTTGCGGTCCAAAAATATTTCACTAGGATTCTGATTCTTGAAATCACTCTTGCCAATCTGATATCTGCTGGAGAGGAATCCTCCACTAAGGCTTTGATAATGGACTGGGAGTCTCCAATGATACTGACCTCTATAATACCAATAGCCTTTGCTTGTTTAAGACCTTGCAGAAGTGCCAAGGCTTCAACTTGCATGCTAGTGGACTGCCCTAATCCCCAAGCGAACTTTGACACAATTATGCCCTCTTTATTTTTTATAATTCCTCCTGCCCCAGCCAATCCGGGGTTGCCTTTCGCTGCCCCATCAAAAAACAAAGAGCATCTGGA